>MU400921.1:0-22503 GCA_022578965.1 Xylaria sp. FL1777 | reverse complement strand
ATTATTATATATTAAAAGCTAGCTAATATGTTTTATAGTTTTTATAGCATAACTATATACTTATATAGTTTATATACTATTTATATAGCAGTTTTCTATTTTTTTTCTTTAGCTATTTTAATAGCATAATATTTATTTAAAATATTAACTGCTATAAACTATTCTGCTTAGCTAATGTTTTCTTTTATAGTTATTAGCAAAATAAAAAAGTATTTATTTATAATAGTAATTATGTTTAATAGTTAATAATTAATTACTACTTGCTATACTAGTTTTTCTTTTTTATTAATTAGTTGTTTTCTATTTTTTATTTTAAGTATTAGCACTATAAAGTATTTAGCAAATAACTAAAACTCTTTTAAAAATCCTTTTGCTAAATTTTTTTAAATATATTTTTATAAAACGTTTGTTTTATTTAAGCTTATATAGTATACTTAATAAAACTTTAGTTAACATTTTTCTTTAATAAAAATGTAGTAATTCTATAAGCTATGTTTAAAAAGTTCTCTTTTTTTTTTTTTTTAAATAGTTTATAAAATCTATAATATACCTTTAGTATTTTGTTTAAAATTTCTTTTGCAATTTTTCTGATTTTTTTGCTTTGTTTTTTATTTTCCTAATTAATAGTTTTTGCTTTTTATTAAATCAAAAGATTGCTCGTTTCTAGCTATAATATTCCTAAAATAATGTTATAATTAAATATATTAGCAATATTTAATATAATTTGTTCTTTATATTTTTATATAAATATATTAAAAAGTTTGGTTTTTTTAAGTATGCAACCGTTATTATAGCTAAAAGTACTTTTATTAAATCTTTTAATTTTTTAAAATCTTTGCTTATATTTCTAAAGAATTTTATTTTGTTTTGCTACTTTAAATAAAATTATATTAGCTTATGCTTTTAAATCAATTAAAGTGTTATACTTTTTTTTTTAATATATAAGTTTAACTTCAAATTAGTTTTGCTAATTATTGCATTAAACTTTACGTAAAGCCTTAGTTTTTTTAGCTATTTGCTGCTTTTTTAGCAAGTATTTATTTCGTTTTTTAATTCTTTTTTGTTAGGTGTTTAAATGCTTGTTTTATTTAGTACTCTAGATGTTATTATATTTTGTTTTATTTTTGCTTTTAGTTAAGCTTTAAATCGTAGTTTTTAAGCTTTTTTATTTTTAGCAATTATTTCTTAATATAATTATGCTTTAATTAACTAATAATATCTATAGTAGTTATTTTTATATTTTTTTAAACTAATGTTATAAATGCAATTAAAATTTTCTTTAAATGTTATAAATTTTTGTAAATTCTTATAATAAACTATAGTTATAACTAACTACTTTAATTCGTAAAGGTTTTATATTTCCGTTTTTGCAATTTATTTAAAAAACTAATTATTTTTTAGTTTATTAAATAAATATTAGTAGCAATAATATATTACATAGCAATTTTATAGTACTTTATTATATCTTAGATTTTTTAAGCGTAAAATATTATTATTATTTCTTATTATAGTTTTATTATAATAATAACTTTTAGCAATTAGTTAAATTGCTAGTTTTAGTTTTTAAAATGTATTAATTTTTGCACTAATTATTAATACTTCTTTGTTTTATTACATTTAAAGCAGTTTAAGCTATAAAAATACTTTATTTATTTCTATTAGTTCTTTTTTTATAGTGTTTTTTATAGCTTTTAATTTTATTTGTTTTTGCTTTAAAATTTTATAAATTTTGTTTTTTTAAGTTTATTTAGCAACTAAATATTTTAGTAATTTATAATCGGTTTAGTAATTATACCATTTATAGTTATAGTTTTGTTTTTTTAAATATAATTTTTTTTTAAGCTATATTTTAAGCTTTAATAGTTCGAAGTTTTTATAGTTTTATAAGTTTGCTAACTATATTAATTTATTACTTTTTATTATTTGCTACTTTTAGTTAAACTATTTTTTTAAGTTATATACTAAATAACTTTAATTGTTTATATAATAAATATATCTTTTTGCAATTTGTTTTAATAACTATAAAGTTTTTAAATAATATTTATATGTTTATTTATTTTAATTTATATAAATAAAGCATTTAAATTTGTTTAGTATAGCATTTTTGTTTTAACTTAAAACAGCAATTTTATACTTTTGCTTTAAAAACATATTTTCTAAATTGCTTTGTTATTTTTTATTATCTTAAACTTTTATAATTTGTATTTTTTTCTTAAGCTAAAAGATCTTTCTTTTTTTATAGCTTTTTTTTTTGTTCTTTTTTTCGGATTAGCATTGTCTTTAAAAGTGTTCTTTTTTTTTACAGTTATAACATTTAACTTTAAACATATTTTAAGATTATTATTTCTAAACTTTATTAATTTGCTTAAATCTTTATTTAATACTTTTTTAAGTATTTTTTTTTTGTTTTTTTTAGTTCTTTTAGTTTTAAAGTACTAATTAAATAATCGTTAATTAATTATAATAGCTATATTAATATACGTATTAATTTTTGCTAGTTTATTTATTTTGCATAGTTTGTTTTAAATTTAGGTTTTAAGTTTACTATAAAATAAATAAAACAATGCAAGCTTAAGCAATCTTAAGATTGCTACTAATTGTTTAAATTTTATAGCATAATTTGCTGCTGCTTTTGTTTATTTTAAGCAATAAAGTGCTTTTTTTGCGTGTTTTGCTTTTTAAGTATTTTTAAATAATGCTTTTATTTAATTTTTAAACTTAACATAGTTTTTAAAAATCTTTTTTGTTTTTAGCTTAAAGTTAATTAACTTGTTAGCTTTTAAGAAATCTTTTAAAATAAGTTAAAACTATTTTAGTACTTTTTTTAACAAAAATTATAAAATAGTTATTACTTTTTAATTTTTTTTTATAATAATAATAAAGTGCTATTTTAAATAAAGTTTAACATAAATTAAAAAAGCTTTTATATTTATAGATCTATTATAAAGCTTTAAAGCAGTAAGTTTAAAACTTTTAATGTTTAGCATTTTTAATATTATAAATAATCTTAATAATAAAAGCAGCAGTAATAATAAAAAGTTAGGTTTTTTATTTTAAGTTATTATTTTAAGTATAGTAATAATAAAAATAAATGTTAAGTTTACTAGTAGTAGTATTAGCGTTAATTATAACATAATTACTTATTTAAAGCTTTAACTTATTATTATAATAGCAGTTATTATTGCTGCCTTAATTACTATAGCTAATATTTATGCTAGTTTAAAGGTTATAACGCTTAGTATTTAAGCTATCCTTTAAATTAAAGCAACTAGTTTGCTTTATAGCACTAACGTTAACATTAGTTCTTTTTTACTACTGCTGCTTAACTCTTTTTTTTTTACTATTGCTTTTTTTTTAATAAAAGTAGCTAATAAAAATGCTAAGGTTTGTTGTTTTAATATATTGCTAGTTTTAAAAATCTCTAAGATTTTTAAACTTAATTTTTAACTTTTTATTTTTAATAGCATAACTTAAATTTAATTTATTAATTATCGGGTAAAATTTATTTATATAATGCTATTTAGCATTTTTGTCTTTTAAATATTTCTTTAGTATACTTTTAAAAGTTTATTTTATAAATTGTTTATTACTTAACTCTTTATACTAATATTCGTTTTTATATATTAAGTTCTATTAATTAAAAAGTTATTAAAGTATAACAAACTTGTTATATATTAATATAACAGGTTTGCTTTTAAAGTCTTAATTTATAAGTAATAATAAGATTTTTAACAATAGTTCATTAAAAAGGTTTTTAAAGTATTTCTACTATTATACATCAATAAAAGTTTTAAAAAATTAAAAATAATAAATATATTAGTACTTAGCAGTTATAAAAAAATTAATAGCTAAAGAACTAAAACTAAGTAAATAACTAAATACAAAAAATGCATAATTATATAAACAAAAAAAAAGTAAAAAAAATAGTAATTTTTCTTAAATTATTATAAGTTTAGTAAGCACTAAATTACTGTAAGCCTAGTAAGCTTTAAATCACTGTAAGCTTAATAAGCCTTAAATCACTATAAGCCTAGTAAGCTAAATAAGTCATTATGTAACCTTAGCTCTAGCTAGCAAAAAAAAAAAGTGCAAAGTATATATAAAAGCATTAAGCCGCTTTAAAAGCTACCTTTGTGCTAATTTTGTAACAGTAAGTTATATAAAGCAAAGTTTTATGCAAAGCTAAAAAAAACTTTATAACAAAATTACCTTATTAAATTTAACAATAGTTAAATTACTTTTTTATATAAAGAAAATATAACATTTATATAAAAAAGCTAAGCAAACTAACTAGCTTTAATTAATTTTTATATAAAAAATACTATATAGCAATATGTTTTTTAATATATATGCAGCGCTTACATAAGTAGTATTTGCTAATTAAAAGCTATATATAACTTTATAACTATTGCTTAAATAACTAATTTAGCACTAGCAAATATTAAGAATTTAAACTATAAAGTTAAATAGTAAATAAATAATTATAATTATAAATTAATGTTTATATTTTTAAATTTAAGCTATATAAAACTATTTATTTTTATAAATAGTTTATTTATAAATAACACTAATATAACTTTATAACTTGGATTTATTATTATATTTGCAATAAAGCATTATACAAAAAAAAACTTAGCTTTTAAAATTAAAAAAAACATTATATATTAAAACTTTAGCAAATATAAGCAAGTAATACAAAGTATACTAGCTAATAAATTATATAGCATAATAAATAGCTTTAATAGTACTATAGCTTTCTATATAACGCTTTAAAAAATTATAGCTACGCTAAAAATACTTTTAATTCCTGCTATATTATGTTTAAACTTAAAATTATTATATAACTGTTTAGTAAAACTAGGAATTACTTAAAAAAAACGCTTTATAATTAATATTATATTACTTAAAAAGTTATACGAAAAAAAAGAAATCTTTAAAGTATAATAAATTAATAATAAAAATAATCCAGCTAATATATTTACGAAAAAAACATTAAACTAAGCGCTAAAAACCCTAGTATTTATAAACTAGCTAACTATATAAGTAAAAATATTTGTAAAAAAAAAGTAAAAACAACTTTTATACAAACAAATTAAAAAAAGAAAGTTAAAAAAATACTTTTGTATAAAGATTGTTATAATAATTATATAATAAATAAAAAAGCAACAAGCAAATATATTTAATTTTAAGAAAAATACTAAAAACTATAAAATATTGTAAATCTTATATTTCTTTTTGTATAACTATTCTTTAAGCTATATATAAGTGCTTAATATTTCTTTTTATTTTTTTTATTAAACTATTATATAACACTTAACTTTTTTTTATTTATTTAAGTATAATAATTATAACAAGCACTATATAATTACTAAACGTACATAATATATATATTACCTTAAAATTTTATTACTTATTAGTAACCCTAAAATAGAAAGCTTTTATAGTTTATATAAGTATTTTAGCTGCATAAAGCAACTATAGTGCTATATAACTAAATAAGTACTGCATAAAAATAGCCTTTATAACAAATTATTTAAGCTATAGTAAAAGCAATTAAAGCACTATGCAAAATTTAAACCTTAATATTAACTAAAGGCATTAATATAACTTAAAACTTGTTACTTTTTGTATAATAAACAATTATTAATAAACTACTTAAATAATAAGCCGTATAAAAAAAAAACAGATATATATATTTATATATAGCAACTAAAAAAACAATTAATTGCTAAAATCACTAGTTAATAGTTATATAACGTTATAACTACTGTTTTAGCTTATAATGTAAAGCTAACAACTATTAATGTTATACTATAATAAAGCAGCTATTATATAAGTATATATATATGTATATATAAGTATATATATAAAAATAACTAAATATAAGGCTATTATAAGTATATATATGTGCATATAAAGCAGCTAATAGCAAAATAAGAAGCTGTACGAAGTAAAAAGTCTAAAAATATAAAAGCAACAAAAAGCATTGCAAAATTTAAGCTTTTTTTATAAACAAAGCCTAGCTTTTATACTTTAATATATTATTAAACTTGTTACTATATAAAAAAAGAACTTTTAATTAACCTTAGTATAAATTGCTTACTGCTAATATTTTATTTTATATTATTAGCTAATATTAGTTAGCTATATAATAATAAAAACAAAAAACTTTAATTATGCTAGCAATAATTAAATTACATAAAGGTTTAAGTGCTTTACTTAAAAGGTAACTACTTTTAAACCTAGGCTTTATATAACTATAAAGTTTAAAAAAAGCAAACATATAAGCAACCCTTTTTTTTGCAAAAACTAAAGTATTAAATGTTTAATTCTTTATAAAACTATTCTTTTTTATTTCTTTTAAATAGTATTATATAAGAAAAATTACAACTAAAAAAAAAGTAACTAGTGTTAAAATAACTAGTTATTAGTTATAACTTTTATATATAGTACGTATAATAAGTTTTGCATAAAAACCACTCCGTATAAGGGCTATTGCATAAACCAAAGTAATCTTAGTATTAGCTTAGCTTATATACTAGCAAAATTCTTACATATAAAGGAGAACTTTTGCTTTATATAAACCTTTTTTTCTTTTAAACATACAAAATATAAACAGCTTATAATACAAAGATTATTATACTTTGTTTTAGCACATATATATTAAACGTACAATTGTACAAAGCTTATTTAACAATTAATTTAATAAATAATAAAAATAACTTACGCTGCAATTAAAATAACTATAGTTATTAAAGCAATTAAAATTACTAAAATAATAATAACTATTAATTTTTTAAAGTTACTTGCACTTTTATAATAAATAGCTATATTATATAGCAAAACGTAAATACTAAAAATCTTTATATATTAAAGCAGATTTTTAAATAAATGTATAACTTTTAGCTTATATATAACTTTAAATTTTTAATAAAAGAACTTAACAAGGTTAATATGCTTAATAAACTTACTAAGCTTTTTAAAAAAACAAAGCTAAAAAAAAACTAAAGCAAACATTTAAAAAAAATGCATTATTAGCTAACTTATTAATATTTTTTAAAATAGCTAATAATAATAAAGTATTAATTAATATTAAATATATTAGCTTTTTTAGCTTATTTAATAATATTTTTAGCGCTTTATTAAACTTACTATTTAATTTTCCGATTACTATTAATTATACTTTAAAATTTCTTAAAACTAATAATAGTAAAGTATTAATTAGCTTTTATTTAAATATTTCTTTTTTTTTATTTATTAATAACTATTTTATTATTTTGCTTTAAAAAAAAACTTTAAATACTTTATATAATTTTATATGTTAATTTACTTTTAATAAAACGTTAAAAGATTTTAAAGTTTTTAGCGCTACTATAAATACTAAGTTGCTTAATTATATCTGCAAAAAAAAAAAACCGCGTATTTTTATATAGCTAAAGGCTAAATATATAAATAAAAAAGCTATATTTATTTTAAAGCTATTATATATAACCTAAGTTAATTAATTAAAGCATATATTAATACTTATTTTTTATTTAATTTTATATTTGCTAAATATTTTGCAAAGTATTACTTTAGTTATATTATTATTAATATAAAGCTTTTTAGTTTTAAAAGTATAAGCAAAAGCCTTTATATTAAGCAATATGTTAATTTTAATATAATGTTATTTAATATAAATAAAAAGCGATAAATAGTATAATAACGTTTTTATTTAGTAAATAAATTTAATTGTAGTATATTATTAGGTATATTTTTTTTGTTTAAAAACTGTTTTTATATTTGCTAAGGTAGCAAAACATAAAACAATAAGCTATGTATAAAAAAGTTAAACAAACAAATTAAACTTTTTAGCAAATTATAAAACAAACTAAAGTTATATTAAAAGTTAAGCAAATTGCTGCTAATTTAATTTAAAATTAATATTAATATTATACTTAGTATTAGTATAGCTATATTTATAAAGCATTTTAATTTTTTAGTTATAATAAACAGTTATTTTATAGTTAGTAAACTATATATTAATGCTAGTTTTAATATGCTTGGTTTTTTAATAGCTAATATTATAAATAAACAAAATAAATGTTATTATTTTGCAAATTTTAGTAAACTTTTAATATTTATTTATAAAAACAACATAATTAGCTATATTAAAACTATGCAAATTTATAACTTAGTAATATTATATTTTATTTTTGCTTAATAAAACGCTAAAAAAGCTTATGTTATTTTATTTTTTAAGATTATTAATATAATTAAAGCTAATAATATTAATAATAATTAAAATAATTAATATAAATATAGCTACTTTTTTAATTTTTTTAATTTTTTTTTTAAATTGCTACTTAAAGAATTTAAGTTAAACAAGTTAAAAATAAATATATTTTTTAACTAAAAACTAAAGATTATTTAGTAAATTAAAAATATTATTAAAAAATATGCTTGTTTATTTTATTTAAAATTAAGTAAGTTTAATAATAGTATTTAAATGCTAATTAACTTTAAAAACAAAAAAACATATAATAATTTAAGTTAATGCTTATATTAATAATTTTGTTATAATATTAAAGCAATAAATAATATTTTAAAGCTTTTAGTTAAAGCTAAAGTTGTTAAGCTTATTTTACTTAATTAATTTTGCTTTATAGTATTTTTAGCTTTTATTATATAGCAAAAAAATAAACTTTGCGTTATTATTAATTTACATAAAGTTAATATAAAGCTTATTAGTAATATATACTTATTGCTATAATAAAACAAAATTTTTAAAGCTATATATAAGTTTATAGTATTTATAATAATTAATATTATAAAAAGCTACTTTTAGCAAAAGATTTTTATTAAAGATAAACATAAAACAATGTTACAAAATGGGCTAACTAGGCCGGTTAAAAGGCCAAGTGTAGAGAAAACATGCGTAAAAGGAGTCTTATTCGTTAAAAAAATATGTATTTAAACCACTATAAGGGTTTAATGCATAAACTCAACAAACTTAAGCGTTAAGTTTATTGAGCCTTAAACTTAACGGATTTAAGCGTTAAGTTTATTAAGCTATAAACTTAAAACAGTATAGCGTTAAGTTTATTAAAAAAAGCAACATTTATAAATTACTACTACTGTTTTTTTTGTTTATATAATTATGCATTTCTTTTATTTAGTTATTTATTTAATTTTTAGCTTTTTAGCTATTAATTTTTTTATAATTGCTAAGCACTAATATATTTATTACTTTTAATCCTTTAAAACCTTTATTAATGCATAGTAATAAAAGTATTTTAAAAACCTCTTTAATAAACTACTGTTAAAAATCCTATTATTACCTATAAATTAAAACTTTAAAAGCAAACCTATTATATTAATATATAACAGGTTTATTATATTTTAATAGCTCTTTAATTAATAAAACTTAACACATAAAAATAAATATTAGTATAAAGAGTTAAGTAACAAATAATTTACAAAATAAACTTTTAAAAATATACTAAAAAAATATTTAAAAAACAAAAATGCTAAATAGTATTACATAAGTAAACTTTATTTAATAATTAATAGAACTAGATTTAAGTTATATTACTAAAAACAAAAAGTCAAAAATTAAGTTTAAAGATTTTAAAGACTTTTAAAACTAGTAATGTACTAAAATAATAAACCTTAGCATTTTTACTAGCTATTTTTATTAAAAAAAAAGCAGTAGCAAAAAAAAAAAAGTTAAGCAGCAGTAATAAAAAAAAACTAATGCTAATGCTAGCACTACAAAGCAAACTAGTTGCTTTAACTTAAAAAACAGCTTAAATACTAAGCGTTATAACTTTTAAACTAGCGTAAATACTAGCTATAATAATTAAAGCAGCAATAATAACTGCTATTATAATAATAAGTTAAAGTTTTAAACAAGTAATTATGCTATAACTAATGCTAATATTATTACTAGCAAACTTAACGTTTATTTTTATTACTATTATATTTAAAGTAATAACTTAAAATAAAAAACCTAACTTTTTATTACTACTATTATTTTTATTATTAAGATTATTTATAATATTAAAAATATTAAACATTAAAAGTTTTAAACTTACTGCTTTAAAGCTTTATAATAAATCTATAAATATAAAAGCTTTTTTAATTTACGTTAAATTTTATTTAAAATAGCACTTTATTACTATTACAAAAGAAAACTAAAAAGTAATAATTATTTTATAATTTTTATTAAAAAAAGTATTAAAATAGTTTTAATTTATTTTAAAGAATTTTTTAAAAGCTAATAAGTTAACTAACTTTAAGCTAAAAACAAAAGAAATTTTTAAAAATTACATTAAGTTTAAAAATTAAATAAAAATACTATTTAAAAATACTTAAAAAGCAAAACACGCAAAAAAAGCACTTTATTGCTTAAAACAAATAAAAGCAGCAGTAAATTATGCTATAAAATTTAAACGATTAGCAGTAATTTTAAGATTGCTTAAGCTTGCATTGTTTTATTTATTTTATAATAAACTTAAAACCTAAGTTTAAAATAAACTATATAAAATAAATAAACTAGCAAAAATTAATACGTATATTAATATAGCTATTATAATTAATTAATAATTATTTAACTAGTACTTTAAAACTAAAAGAACTAAAAAAAACAAAAAAAAGAATACTTAAAAAAGTATTAAACAAAAATTCAAGCAAATTAATAAAGTTTAAAAACAATAATCCTAAAATATATTTAAAGTTAAATGTTATAACTATAAAAAGAAAAAACATTTTTAAAAACAATGTTAATTTAAAAAAAAGAACAGAAAAAAAAGCTACAAAAAAAAAAAGATTTTTTAACTTAAAAAAAAAGTATAAGTTATAAAAGTCTAAAACAACAAAAAACAATAAAGCAATTTAAAAAATACGTCTTTAAAGCAAAAGTATAAAATTGCTGTTTTAAGTTAAAACAAAAGTACTACACTAAATAAATCTAAATGCTTTATTTATATAAGTTAAAATAAACAAGCATATAAATATTATTTAAAAGCTTTATAGTTATTAAAACAAATTGCAAAAAAATATATTTGCTATATAAATAATTAAAGTTATTTAATATATAACTTAAAAAAATGGTTTAACTAAAAGTAGCAAACAACAAAAAATAATAAGTTAACATAATTAGCAAACTTATAAAACTATAAAAACTTTAAACTATTAAAGCTTAAAATATAGCTTAAAGAAAAATTATGTTTAAAAAAATAAAACTATAACTATAAATAATATAGTTATTAAACTAATTATAAACTACTAAAACACTTAGTTGCTAAATAAACCTAGAAAAACAAAACTTATAAAACTTTAAAACAAAAACAAATAAAATTAAAAGCTATAAAAAATACTACAAAAAAAAAACTAATAAAAATAAACAAAGTATTTTTATAGCTTAAACTGCTTTAAATATAACAAAACAAAAAAGCATTAATAGTTAATACAAAAACTAATATGTTTTAAAAACTAAAACTAGCAATTTAACTAATTGCTAAAAGTTATTACTATAATAAAACTATAATAAAAAACAATAATAATATTTTACGTTTAAAAAATTTAAAACATAATAAAGTATTATAAAATTGCTATGTAGTATATTATTGCTACTAATATTTACTTAATAAACTAAAGAATAATTAGTTTTTTAAACAAATTATAAAAACAGAAATATAGAATTTTTATAAATTAAAGTAGTTAGTTATAACTATAGTTTACTATAAAAATTTATAAAGATTTGCAATATTTAAAAAGAATTCTAATTATACTTATAATACTATTTTAAAAAAATGTAAAAATAACTATTATAAATATTACTAGTTAATTAAAGCATAATTGTACTAAAAAATAGTTGCTAAAAGCAAAAAAGCTTAAAAACCGCAATTTAAAGCTTAACTAAAGGCAAAAATAAAACAAAGTATAATAATATTTAAAGTACTAAATAAAACAAATATTTAAACATTTAACAAAAAAAAGTTAAAAAACAAAATAAATACTTGCTAAAAAAGCAGCAAATAGCTAAAAAAACTAAAGCTTTACATAAAATTTAATGTAATAACTAGTAAAACTAATTTAAAGTTAAACTTATATATTAAAAAAGGAAGTATAATATTTTAATTAACTTAGAAGTACAAGCTAATATAATTTTACTTAAAGTAGCAAAACAAAATAAAATTCTTTAGAAATATAAGCAAAAATCTTAAAAAATTAAAAAATTTAATAAAAGTACTTTTAGCTATAATAACAATTGTATACTTAAAGAAACTAAACTTTTTAATATATTTATATAAAAACATAAAAAACAAATTATATTAAATATTGCTAATATATTTAATTATAACATTATTTTAGGAATACTATAGCTAAAGACTAGTAACTTTTTAATTTAATAAAAAGCAAAGACCATTAATTAAAAAAGTAAAAAACAAAGCAAAAAAATTAGAAAAATCGCAAAAGAAATTTTGAACGGAATACTAAAAGTATATTATAAATTTTACAAACTATTTAAAAAAAAAGAAAAAAAAGAACTTTTTAAACATAGTTTATAAAACTACTACATTTTTATTAAGGAAAAATGTTAACTAAAGCTTTATTAAGTATATTATATAAGCTTAAACAAAACAAACGTTTTATAAAAATATATTTAAAAAAACTTAGTAAAAGAATTCTTAAAAAAGTCTTAGTTATTTGCTAAATATTTTATAGTACTAGTACTAAAAATAAAAAATAAAAAACAACTAATTAATAAAAAAAAAAAACTAATATAGCAAATAATAATTAACTACTAACTATTAAACGTAATTACTATTATAAATAAATACCTTTTTATTTTATTAATAACTATAAAAAAAAACATTAGCTAAACAAAATAATTTATAGTAATTAATATTTTAAATAAATATTATGCTATTAAAATAGCTAAAAGAAAAAAATAAAAAACTGCTATATAAACAGTATATAAATTATATAAGTATATAGTTATGCTACAAGAACTATAAAACATATTAGCTAGCTTTTAACACATAATAATAATAATTTTACAGAAGTTTTTAAACAAGTTTATATTTATTTACTTAAATAATATTTTAATTTACTTTAAAATGCTAAAAAAACACAAAAAACATATAACCTAAGTATTAAAAACACTTAAACAAGCAGAATTATAACTTAATACAAAAAAGTGTATATAGCATATATAAAAAATTAACTTTTTAGAATTTATAATTACTTTAAAACAAATATAAATTTAATAGTTAAAAATTAATATAATATAAAATTAAAAAATACTTAACTTAGCTATTATTATAAATATACAACAAGCATTAGGATTTTTAAACTATATTTAAATGTTGATTTAAGACTTTAAAAAAATAGCATTTTATTTTATAAAGTATACAAAAAAAAAATATAAAAAAAAATCCTTTTTAATTTTAAAGGAAGCCCGAAAAGCTTTTAAAAAACTAAAACTAAAAGTTACTTTTAACTTTATAGTTAAACTACTTAATTTATAAAAAAAAAAAAAGCTAAAAACAAATGCTTTAAATAGTATAATTGCAGAAGTTTTAAAACAACTAAAAAACAACAAAAAATAGTACTTAGTAGCTTATTACTTTAAAGCACTATAAAATGCAGCATTATAATACTTTATATATAACAAAAAACTGCTTGCAATTATTATAGCATTTAAAAAGTAAAAACTGTTTTTTATAAGAACTATAAAGCTAATTAAAATCTATTTAAATTATTAAAACCTAACGAAATTTATAACTACACAAAAGATTATTAAACAACATAAAAATTAAATGGTTTTTTTTTCTAAGTTTAACTTTAAAATATATTACATTAAGAAAAAAAAAATATTTAAGCAAACATATTTAGCTAATAAAGTTAAAAAAGATTTAAAGTTCTAAAAAAAAACATTTAAGTGCTATATTCTTAAAGAAATAAAAGCTTAAAAATTAAAGTTATACTTAAAAATTTTATAAATACACAGCTATAATAAGCTTATAACTTAGAAAAGTTAGCATAGCTATAAAAGCATAAAAAATTAAAAAATAATAAGCTAATATATAAACGTAAGGTTTATTTACTAGAATTTTTATAAAACAAGTTTATTAAGAAATTTTACGAATACTTATTATATAAATACTAAAGAACAACAAAAATAGTTAAACAACTATAGAAAAAATACGATTTTTTAAAACTATAAAACATAGTTAAATTTATTATAAAAAAGTGCAATATTTGCAACAAAGCTAAAGCAGCTTAATATAAGCTTTATAAATTGCTATAACTTATATAAATACTTAAATAAGCATAGCATACTATTGCTTAAAATTTTATTACAGCATTACTTTTATTAATTAATTTAATTATAAAAGTATAATATAATAAAATATAAGTTATTATTAATAAACTTACTAAGTATGCTTATTTTTTGCTATTTAAAGAAAATATAACAGTTAAACAACTTACATATGCTTTTATATACTAATATTTAAATAAACATAAGCTATTAAAAAAGATTGTTTTAAATTAAGATAAATTGTTTACTTTTAAGTTTAAAATTAGCTTTTTTAAACTTATTGGTATTAAACTAAAGTTTTTAACTGCTTATTACTTATAAACAAATAAACAAACAAAAAAACTAAACTAAATACTAAAACAATATTTATAAAGTTATGTTAACTACTAATAAAATAATTAAGTAAAACTATTACTAATAGCATAGATTTTATATAATATATTAACAAACGAAAATATAAACATATTTTTATATAAAGCTGTTTATAAATAGCAAGCAATTATTAAAAAATAAAAAAAAACATTAATAAAAGCACTTGCTATTTTAACTATAGCACTTTAAGCAAGAACTATTGCAACAAAAATTAAAACGTTATAAGCTAAACTGCAATTATACTTTTAATTTTTATAACAATAAATATTAGTATACTATAACAAAAAACAAACTAAAGAATTAACTTTTAAAAAAAGAAACAAGGTTTATTTACTACAACAAAAATAAAACGCAAACATTAATATTTTTTAAATTAAAACAAAATAACTAAGCAACAAATTAAAATTTAAAAAACTTAATTCTTTTAAAATTAAGGAAGTTATTTTACTTATTAACTATAAACTATTATTATTAAAGAACATGCAAATTTACCTTGTTTTTTATATTTTCTTACTAAAACTAGCACTTATTAAAACATTTATTAAAACATAACTAGAAATAAAAACAAATTAAAACATTTATAAAGTTAAAAATATACTGAATTTTTATTAAAACAATAATAACATTAAGTATTTTATTAAATAAAAAAAATACTTATACGCTAATAATACTTAAGAACTTAAAAAACACCTAAAAACTGCTAAAATAATTATAAACTAGTTTTACTATTAATACTTTAACTAGCTAGAACTAAAAAAAAGAAATTAACTTTAAACAAAGCGTTTAGCGCATTTTAATTAAACTTTAAAAAAACAATTAGCAATAGTTATGCTGCTTTAATATGCTATTTTTATTTTTTAGCTATATAACGTTTTTTTGCTTTAATTTGCTTAAGCTTTTTTAAGCTACTTAAACTATAAGCTATAGCAGTAGCTATTTTTTTTTGCTATAGTTTTTTTTATTGCTTAAAACAACAGATTTTTGCACTTATTTTTTTATGCTTTTTTATTAGTAAGTTTAATTTATTTTTTAGCTTTTTGTGCTAAAAAGTAAGCTGCTACATTTGCTTTAAAAATAAACTTCTAGCGTTATAATTTGCTTGTTTAGCTACAACATATTTAATATATTAATTAAAGTCAAATTTTAACATTAAACACTTTATGCTATAATAATTGCAGCAAAAACATAAAGCTATTTTAATTAATTTTAGTTTAATAAAAAAAAGCAAAGTAAAGTTTTGTTAAGCCTTTTATTTAAAACATAACAAGCAAGGTTTTTTAGAAACCTTACTAAACATAATAAGCACAAAGAACAAAAAACAGGAAATAAAAAAAAAAAACTTATAAAAGAAGAAATATAGAATTATTAGAACAACAATTATAAAAAAAGAAAAATAATATTACAAAATGAGCTAACTAGGCTAGTTAAAAAGCTAAGTATAAAAAAAACATGCGCAAAAAAAGTCCTATTTGTTAAAAAGATATATATTTAAACTACTATAAAGGTTTAATGCATAAACTTAATAAACTTAAGCATTAAGTTTATTAAGCTTTAAATTTAATAAACTTAAGCGTTAAGTTTATTAAGCTATAAACTTAAAACAGTATAGCATTAAGTTTATTAAAAAAAGCAACGTTTATAAATTACTACTACTATTTCCTTTGTTTATATAATTATGTATTTTCTTTATTTAGTTATTTATTTAATTTTTAGCTCTTTAGCTATTAATTTCCTTATAATTGCTAAGCACTAATATACTTATTACTTTTAATTTCTTAAGACTTTTATTAATGCATAGTAGTAAAAGTACTCCGAAAACCTTCTTAACGGACTACCGTTAAGGATTTTATTATTACTTGCAAATCAAGACCCTAAAGGCAAACCTGTTATATTAATGTATAATAGGTCTATTACAAACAGCTTTTATTATATATTATTAAAAGTATAAATAGCTAATTATAGCTACTATAAAACTTAAAACATTTTTAGGTTTTTTTTAATACTAAATAAAATAGCTTTTTTGTAAATATTTTTAGTAATTTATGTTAATTTATATTAATAATATTATTATTTATTTTTATAATATTAATAATTATTTTAGCTATTTTAATACTATTTTTAGCATATTTATTGCTTTTAAATATATTATATTCTTAAAGAAATGTTACTTTATTATAACAGACCTGTTATATATTAATATAACAGGTTTGCTTTTAGGGTCTTAATTTGCAAGTAATAATAAGATCTTTAACGGTAGTCCGTTAAGGAGGTTTTTAGGGTATTTTTACCATTATGCATTAATAAAGGTCTTAAAAAATTAAAAGTAATAAATATATTAGTGCTTAGTAGTTATAAAAAATTAATAGCTAAAGAACTAAAATTAAGTAAATAACTAAATATAAAAAATGCATAATTATATAAACAAAAAAAAAATAAAAAAAGTAATAACTTTTTTTAAATTATTGCAAGTTTAATAAGCATTAAATTACTATAAGCTTAATAAACTTTAAATTATTGTAAGTTTAATAAGCTTTAAATTATTATAAGCTTAGTAAGCTAAATAAATTATTATATAACTTTAGCTTTAGCTAGCAAAAAAAAAAGTGCAAAATATATATAAAAATATATATAAAAGCATTAAGCTGCTTTAAAAGCTACTTTTGTGCTAATTTTATAACATTATTTTTTTTTTTTTAAAATTATTGTTTTAATAATTTTCTATAAGTATTCTTTTTTCCTTTTTTTTTTGTATATTATAATATTAAAGCATATTAAAAAAACTAACTGCTTATTTAAAACAAAGTAAAAACTTATTTTTGCTTTTTTTATTAATTTTATTAGCTATAAAGTTATGCTTTATTTTTACTGCTTTAATTAATTATTAACATATAAAATAACAAATAATATGTTTTATTGTTTTAAATGTGTACGTATTAGTTGCTTTTGCAATAAATTAAAAGTTTTAATTAACTTAATTAATAATATAGTTTTTAAATATTATTATTTTAAAAAAAAAAAAAAGCAAGCAAAACAACAATTATTTTTAGTTTAAAAAAAATTAAAATAAGCTTAAAATAGCTTTAATTTTGTTTTAAGCAAGTTAGTTTAGCTTTATATATAAAAACGTTTTTTAAAAGCAAAAAGTATTAAAATAGTTTAGTAAAAACTTTAGTTTTTAAATAAATTAAACAAAATAAAGCGTATTAAAAAAGAATAAAAAGCGCTAGTAAAAAAGCAAAAATAATAAAAAAAGCAAGCTAAAGCAATACAAGCTGCTTTATTTAAGTTTAATTAAAACGTACTAAACGTTTTATTTAAAGTTAATTTTTTTTTTTTAGTTTTAGCTAATTAAAATATTAATAGTAAAACTAGTTTATAATCGTTTTAGTAGTTTTTAAGTGTTTTTTAAGTTTTTAAATATTATTAGCATATAAGTATTTTTTTTATTTAATAAAATATTTAATGTTATTATTATTTTAACAAAAATTTAATATATTTTTAACTTTATAAATGTTTTAATTTGTTTTTATTTTTAATTATGTTTTAATAAATATTTTAATAAGTGCTAGTTTTAATAAAAAAATGTAAAAAATAAGGTAAATTTATATATTTTTTAGTAATAATAATTTATAATTAATAAATAAAATGACTTTTTTAATTTTAAAAAAGCTAAGTTTTTTAAATTTTAATTTATTGTTTAGTTGTTTTGTTTTAATTTAAAAAATATTAGTATTTATATTTTGTTTTTATTATAATAAATAAACTTTATTTCTTTTTTTAAAGGTTAGTTTTTTAGTTTGTTTTTTGTTATAATATATTAATATTTATTGTTATAAAAACTAAAAATATAGTTATAGTTTAGCTTATAACGTTTTAATTTCTATTATAATAATTCTTGCTTAAAATGCTATAATTAAAATAATAAATACTTTTATTAATGTTTTTTTTTGTTTTTTAATAGTTGTTTACTATTTATAAATAGCTTTATATAAAAATATATTTATATTTTTGTTTATTAATATATTATATAAAATCTATACTATTAATAATAGTTTTATTTAATTGTTTTATTAGTAATTAATATAACTTTATAAATATTGTTTTAATATTTAGTTTAGTTTTTTTGTTTGTTTATTTATTTATAAGTAATAAGCAGTTAAAAACTTTAGTTTAATACTAATAAGTTTAAAAAAGCTAGTTTTAAACTTAAAAGTAAACAATTTATTTTAGTTTAAAATAATTCTTTTTAATAATTTATGCTTATTTAAATATTAGCATATAAAAGTATATATAAGTTATTTAGCTATTATATTTCTTTTAAACAGTAAAAAGTAAGCATATTTAGTAAATTTATTAATAATAACTTATATTTTATTATATTATACTTTTATAACTAAATTAGTTAATAAAAATAATACTATAATAAAATTTTAAGCAATAATATGTTATGCTTATTTAAGTATTTATATAAGTTATAGCAGTTTATAAAGCTTATATTAAGCTATTTTAGCTTTATTATAAATATTACATTTTTTTATAATAAATTTAATTATATTTTATAGTTTTAAAAAATTATATTTTTTTTATAGTTATTTAACTATTTTTGTTGTTTTTTAGTGTTTATATAATAAATGTTTATAGAATTTTTTAATAAACTTGTTTTATAAAGATTTTAGTAAATAAACCTTACGTTTATATATTAGCTTGTTTTTTTTTAATTTTTTATGTTTTTATAGTTTTGCTAACTTTTTTAAGTTATAAGCTTATTATAACTATATATTTATAAGGTTTTTAAGTATAATTTTAATTTTTAAGCTTTTATTTTCTTAAAAATATAGCACTTAAATGTTTTTTTTTAAAACTTTAAATCCTTTTTAACTTTATTAACTAAGTATATTTGCTTAAATGTTTTTTTTTCTTTTAATATAACATATTTTAAAATTAAACTTAAAAAAAAAAACCATTTAATTTTTATATTATTTAATAATTTTTTATATAGTTATAAATTTTGTTAAGTTTTAATAATCTAAATAAATTTTAATTAGCTTTATAGTTTTTATAAAAAACAGTTTTTATTTTTTAAGTGCTATAATAATTACAAGCAGTTCTTTATTATATATAAAGTATTATAATATTATATTTTATAGTGCTTTAAAGTAATAAGCTACTAAGTGCTATTTTTTGTTGTTTTTTAATTGTTTTAAAACTTTTATAATTATATTATTTAAAGCATTTATTTTTAGCTTTTTTTTTTTTTATAAATTAAGTAGTTTAATTATAAAGTTAAAAATAACTTTTAGTTTTAGTTTTTTAAAAGCTTTTTAAGCTTTTTTTAAAATTAAAAAGAATTTTCTTTTGTATTTTTTTTTTATATACTTTATAAAGTAAAATGCTATTTTTTTAAAGTTTTAAATTAACATTTAAATATAGTTCAAAAATTTTAATGCTTATTATATGTTTATAATAATAGCTAAGTTAAATATTTTCTAGTTTTATATTATATTAATTTTTAATTATTAAATTTATATTTGTTTTAAAGTAATTATAAATTTTAAAAAGTTAATCTTTTATATATGCTATATATACTTTTTTATATTAAGTTGTAATTTTGCTTGTTTAAATGTTTTTAATACTTAAGTTACGTGTTTTTTGTGTTTTTTTAGTGTTTTAAAATAAATTAAAATATTATTTAAATAAATAAACATAAATTTGTTTAAAAATTTCTATAAAATTATTATTATTATATGTTAAAAGCTAGCTAGTATGTTTTATAGTTTTTGTAGTATAACTATATATTTATATAGTTTATATATTATTTATATAGCAGTTTTTTATTTTTTTTTTTTAGCTATTTTAATAATATAGTATTTATTTAAAATATTAACTGCTATAAACTATTTTGCTTAACTAATGTTTTTTTTTATAATTACTAGCAAAATAAAAAAATATTTATTTATAATAATAATTATGTTTAATAATTAATAGTTAATTATTATTTGCTATACTAGTTTTTTTTTTTTATTAATTAGTTGTTTTTTATTTTTTATTTTAAGTATTAGTATTATAACTACGTGCCCTTTTTGTTAAAGCGACCATTTAGCCTAGGCAGCAGGATGCCCAAAAGCTGTTTAAGCGCGCAAGCTAGCTAAGGACGCCTTTATTTACCGCTTTATGCAGTTTGCAATAAAGCTAACTTAAAGCTAACTATGCACTATTGCTGCTATAAAAACGCTACGCAAGCAAAAAGCCAACAATTTAACAAGCAAGAATACTATCCGCTTAAAGGGTTGCTTACTAGAAAAAACTGCGCTAGCAACTATGCAAAAAACAAAATTGCAAACTATTGCTAACATGCTAAAGCCCTAGAACTAACCTAAGAAAAACCTGTTTAAAGACCGCTAGTAAGCAGTCTAAGTAACAAAGAGCTACGCTTACATAACAAGCAAAAACGCAAGCAACAAAAGCAGCAATATTAAATAAAAATCAAGCAACGCAATTTTTAAATAGTAGCGCTTATATAGTTAGCTATAAAAAAAATATAAGTTATAGTAGCAAGTAGTTAGCAGGAATATTTTTATTTAGCTTTAGTATAGTTTTTACCCACGTGTAAAATTAAATAGCTTTTAGCATAGCTTTTTAAAGCCGTTAGTCTTAAGTAATACAATATATATATTAGTATTATAAAATATTTAACAAATAACTAAAACTTTTTTAAAAAACTTTTTGCTAGATTTTTTTAAATATATTTTTATAAAGCGTTTATTTTATTTAAGCTTATATAATATACTTAATAAAGCTTTAATTAACATTTTTCCTTAATAAAAATATAATAATTTTATAAGCTATATTTAAAAAGTTTTTCTTTTTTTTTTTTTTTAAATAGTTTATAAAATTTGTAATATACTTTTAGTATTTTATTTAAAATTTTTTTTGCAATTTTTCTGATTTTTTTGCTTTGTTTTTTATTTTTTTAATTAATGATTTTTGCTTTTTATTAAATTAAAAAGTTGCTAGTTTTTAGCTATAGTATTTCTAAAATAATATTATAATTAAATATATTAGCAATATTTAATATAATTTGTTTTTTGTATTTTTATATAAATATATTAAAAGGTTTAGTTTTTTTAAATATATAATTATTATTATAGCTAAAAGTGCTTTTATTAAATTTTTTAATTTTTTAAGATTTTTGCTTGTATTTTTAAAAAATTTTATTTTGTTTTGCTACTTTAAGTAAAATTATATTAGCTTATGCTTTTAAATTAATTAAAGTGTTATACTTTTTTTTTTAATATATAAGTTTAATTTTAAATTAGTTTTACTAATTATTACATTAAACTTTATATAAAGCTTTAGTTTTTTTAGTTATTTGCTGCTTTTTTAGCAAATGCTTATTTTGTTTTTTGATTTTTTTTTATAAGATGTTTAAGTGCTTATTTTATTTTATATTCTAAATATTATTGCGCTTTATTTTATTTTTGCTTTTAATTAAGCTTTAAATTATAATTTTTAAGCTTTTTTACTTTTAGCAACTATTTTTTAGTATAATTATGCTTTAATTAGCTAATAATATTTATAATAGTTATTTTTATATTTTTTTGGAATAATATTATAAATGCAATTAAAATTTTCTTTAAATGTTGCAAATCTTTATAGATTTTTGTAGTAAATTATAGTTATAACTAATTACTTTAATTTATAAAAGTTCTATATTTTTATTTTTATAATTTGTTTAAAAAACTAATTATTTTTTAATTTATTAAGTAAATATTAATAGCAATAATATATTATATAATAATTTTATAATACTTTATTATATT
>MU400920.1:0-22585 GCA_022578965.1 Xylaria sp. FL1777 | reverse complement strand
AAATTAAAATTTAAAAAACTTAGCTTTTTTAAAATTAAAGAAATTATTTTATTTATTAACTATAAACTATTATTACTAAAAAACATATAAATTTATTTTGTTTTTTATATTTTTTTACTAAAACTAGCATTTATTAAAACACCTATTAAAATATAATTAGAAATAAAAACGGATTAAAACATTTATAAAGTTAAAAATATACTAGATTTTTGTTAAAATAATAATAATGTTAAATATTTTATTAAATAAAAAAAATACTTATATGCTAATAATACTTAAAAACTTAAGAAATATTTAAAAACTGCTAAAATAATTATAAATTAGTTTTACTATTAATACTTTAATTAGCTAAAGCTAGAAAAAAAAAGTTAACTTTAAACAAAATATTTAGCACGTTTTAATTAAACTTTAAAAAAACAACTAGCAATAGTTATGCTGTTTTAATATGCTATTTTTATTTTTTAGCTATATAACGCTTTTTTGCTTTAATTTGCTTAAGCTTTTTTAAACTATTTAAACTATAAGCTATAGTAATAGTTATTTTTTCTTGCTATAATTTTTTTTGTTGCTTAAAACAATAGATTTTTGCGCTTATTTTTTTATGCTTTTTTATTAGCATGTTTAATTTATTTTTTAGCTTTTTGTGCTAAAAAGTAAGCTGCTATATTTGTTTTAAAAACAAACTTCTAGCGTTATAATTTGTTTGTTTAGCTATAATACATTTAATATATTAATTAAAGTTAGATTTTAATATTAAACATTTTATACTATAATAATTATAGCAAAAACATAAAGCTATTTTAATTGATTTTAGTTTAATAAAAGAAAGCAAAGCAAAGTTTTATTAAGCTTTTTGTTTAAAATGTAATAAGCAAGGTTTTTTAAAAACCTTACTAAACATAATAAGCATAAAAAGCAGAAAAAAAAAAATAAAAAAAGAAAACTTATAAAAAAGAAAACATAGAATTATTAAAATAATAATTATAAAAAAAAAAAATAATATTATAAAATAAGCTAACTAAGCTAGTTAAAAAGCTATATATAAAAAAAGCATGCATAAAAAGAGTTTTATTTGCTAAAAAAATATATATTTAAACTATTATAAAGGTTTAATATATAGACTTAATAAACTTAAGCGTTAAGTTTATTAAGCTTTAAACTTAATAAATTTAAGCGTTAAGTTTATTAAGCTTTAAACTTAAAACAATAAAGCATTAAGTTTATTAAAAAAAGCAACGTTTATAAATTATTACTACTGTTTTTTTTATTTATATAATTATATATTTTTTATATTTAATTACTTATTTAGTTTTAGTTCTTTAGCTATTAATTTTATTTCTTTATAATTGCTAAGCATTAATATATTTATTGCTTTTAATTCTTTAAGACTTTTATTAATGCATAGTAATAAGAGTTCCTTGAAAACTTTCTTAACAAACTACTGCTAAAAATTCTATTATTACTTGCAAATTAAAACCCCAAAGGTAAACCTATTATATTAATATATAATAAGTCCGTTATAATTAAAAGCATTACTTAAATTTGCTATATATTATAGTTATTTAAGTTAATTAAAGATTTTCTAGTTAAATTAAAAAAAGTTAATTGTTTAATAATTATTAACTTAATGCTTGTTATATTTATTAATTCTTTTTATTTGTATTAAGGTTTTTTTTAATAAAGCATATAATAAATCTAGTAAATAATTTGCTTTTTATTGCTAATAATAAGTAGTTAATTAACAATATATAATATAAGCATTTGTTTTATTGTTTATGTCTTATTTTTGCTTAATAGTTAAATTTAGTTTGCTTTTAATGCTAGCTAATAAATAATTATTTATAATAGTTTAGTAAATCTAGCGTTTAATAAAGGTATTTTAAGTAGTATTATTTGCATTATTAAAGAGTTCTATAAGCTTAAAAAAGGTGCTATTAAATATATTTTTAATGCTTTTTCTTAGTGTAGCATTTTATAATGTAATATTAAAGTTGTTTTAGTTAATACTTTTATTTTTAAGTTTAAGTATGCTAATAAAGCTAGCGCTTAATTTTATTAACTTAAAGGCTTAAATCTTAATATTATAGTTGTTTATATTAAGCTTTTTAAGCTTAAAGCATTATAACATAGTGTTATTAATATAAAGGTTAAAAGTTAAAATAGTAAGTAAAATAATAAATATAAGCAGTATAAAAAGCAAAATAAAGGTATTTTATAAAAAAAAAAGCTGTTTTTCTTTTAGCTAAAGAACAAATAAGTTATTATTTAAAACTTCTTTTTTAACTTCGATTTTTTTGTTATATATAGGTAATATATTAAAGCGTTGCTATTTTTATAATTTATTTTTTTTTAAGCTTTAAAAAGTAAAAGCAAAAGCAAAAAGCCTTTCTTTAAGTATAAAACTACTAAATAGTTAGTTTTAAAAAGTAAATATATTGCTAAGTAGTTTAAATCTATGTTTTTTTAACTGTTTTTTAAAAAACTCTAGTTTAGTTATAGTTAAATATATTAATAAATAATAGTTAAAAATAGATTTTAAGTCTTTTAAGTCTTTTAAGTATTTTAAGTCTTTAATTGTTATAAAATGGGCTAACTAGGCTAGTTAAAAAGCCATGTGTAAAGAAAGCATACGCAAAAAGAGTTCTATTTGCTAAAGGAATATATATTTAAACTACTATAAAAGTTTAATGCATAAACTTAATAAACTTAAGCATTAAGTTTATTAAGCTTTAAACTTAACGAACTTAAGCGTTAAGTTTATTAAGCTTTAAACTTAAAACAGTAAAGCGTTAAGTTTATTAAAAAAAGCAACGTTTATAAATTACTACTATTGTTTCTTTTGTTTATATAATTATGCACTTTTTATATTTAGTTATTTATTTAGTTTTTGCTTTTTAGCTATTAATTTTATTTTTTTATAATTATTAAGCATTAATATATTTATTACTTTTAATCTTTTAAAACCTTTATTAATATATAGTAATAAAAGTACTTTAAAAACCTTTTTAATAAATTATTGCTAAAGATTTTATTATTACTTATAAATTAAAACTTTAAAAGCAAACTTATTATATTAATATATAATAAGTTTATTATATTTTAATAGCTTTTTAATTAATAAAACTTAGCACATAAAACAAATATTAGTATAAAAAAGTTAAATAATAGTTAGTTTATAAAATAAACTTTTAAAAGCATACTTAAAGAATATTTAAAAAACAAGAATGCTAAATAGCATTATATAAATAAACTTTACTTAATAACTAATAAACTAAATTTAAGTTATATTACTAAAAACAAAAAGTTAAAAATTAAGTTTAAAAATCTTAAAGACTTTTAGAACTAATAACATATTAAAATAATAAACTTTAGCACTTTTATTAGCTACTTTTATTAAAAAAAAAATAATAGCAAAAAAAAAAAAGTTAAGCAGTAATAATAAAAAAAAATTAATGCTAACGCTAATGTTATAAAACAAACTAGTTGCTTTAACTTAAAAAACAGTTTAAATATTAAGTGTTATAATTTTTAAACTAGTATAAACATTAGCTATAATAATTAAAGCAGCAATAATAACTATTACTGCAATAATAAATTAAAGCTTTAAATAAGTAATTATACTATAATTAACGCTAATATTATTACTAGTAAACTTAATGCTTATTTTTATTACTGCTATACTTAAAGTAATAATTTAAAATAAAAAATTTAATTTTTTATTATTATTACTGCTTTTATTATTAAGATTATTTATAATATTAAAAATGCTAAACATTAAAAGTTTTAAACTTATTGCTTTAAAGCTTTATAATAAATCTACAAATATAAAAGCTTTTTTAATTTACGCTAAACTTTATTTAAAATAGCACTTTATTACTATTATAAAAAAAAACCAAAAAATAATAACTATTTTATAATTTCTGTTAAAAAAAGTACTAGAATAGTTTTAACTTATTTTAAAGGATTTTTTAAAAGCTAATAAGTTAACTAATTTTAAACTAAAAATAAAATTTTTTTTTAAAAATTACGTTAAGTTTAAAAATTAAATAAAAGTATTATTTAAAAATACTTAAAAAGTAAAACACGCAAAAAAAGCACTTTACTGCTTAAAACAAACAAAAGCAGCAATAAATTACGCTATAAAATTTAAACAATTAATAGCAATCTTAAAATTACTTAAGCTTATATTATTTTATTTATTTTATAGTAAACTTAAAACTTAAGTTTAAAACAAACTATATAAAATAAATAAACTAGCAAAAATTAATACATATATTAATATAGCTATTATAATTAATTAACGATTATTTAATTAGTACTTTAAAACTAAAAAAACTAAAAAAAACAAAAAAAAAATACTTAAAAAAGTATTAAATAAAGATTTAAACAAATCAATAAAATTTAAGAACAATAACTTTAAGATATGTTTAAAGTTAAATGTTATAACTGCAGAAAAAAAGAACACTTTTAAAAATAATGCTAATTTAAAAAAAAAAACAAAAAAAAAAGCTACAAAAAAGAAAAGATTTTTTAGCTTAAAAAAAAAGTATAAGTTATAAAAGTTTAAAACAATAAAAAATAATAAAATAACTTAAAAAATATGTTTTTAAAGCAAAAGTATAAAATTGCTGTTTTAAGTTAAAACAAAAGTGCTATACTAAACAAATTTAAATGTTTTATTTATATAAATTAAAATAAATAAACATATAAATATTATTTAAAAGCTTTATAGTTATTAAAACAAATTATAAAAAAATATATTTATTATATAAACAATTAAAGTTATTTAATATATAACTTAAAAAAATAGTTTAATTAAAAGTAACAAACAATAAAAAGTAGTAAATTAATATAGTTAGCAAACTTATAAAACTATAAAAATTTTAAACTACTAAAGCTTAAAATATAGCTTAAAAAAAAGTTCTGTTTAAAAAAATAAAACTATAATTATAAATAGTATAATTATTAAACTAACTATAAATTACTAAAGTACTTAATTGCTAAATAAACTTAAAAAAACAGAACTTATAAAACTTTAAAGCAAAAATAAATAAAATTAAAAGCTATAAAAAATACTATAAAAAAAAACTAATAAAAATAAACAAAGTATTTTTATAGCTTAAATTGCTTTAAATATAACAAAACAAAAAAGCATTAATAGTTAATATAAAAATTAATACGTTTTAAAAACTAAAACTAGCAATTTAACTAATTGCTAAAAATTATTACTATAATAAAACCATAATAAAAAACAATAATAATATTTTATGCTTAAAAGATTTAAAACATAATAAAATACTATAAAATTGCTATATAATATATTATTGCTACTAATATTTATTTAATAAACTAAAAAATAATTAGTTTTTTAAACAAATTGCAAAAATAAAAATAAAGAACTTTTATAAATTAAAGTAGTTAGTTATAATTGTAGTTTATTATAAAGATTTTTAAAAATTTATAACATTTAAAGAAAATTTTAATTGTATTTATAATATTATTTTAAAGAAATATAAAAATAACTACTATAAATATTATTAGCTAATTAAAGTATAATTGTACTAAAAAATAATTACTAAAAGCAAAAAAGCTTAAAAACTATAATTTAAAGCTTAACTAAAAGCAAAAATAAAACAAAATATAATAATGTTCAAAGTACTAAATAAAACAAGCATTTAAACATTTTATAAAAAAGAATTAAAAAACAAAATAAGCACTTATTAAATAAGCAATAAATAGCTAAAAAAACTAAAGCTTTATGTAAAGTTTAATATAATAACTAAAGAAATTAATTTAAAGTTAAACTTATATATTAAAGAAAAAAGTATAATATTTTAATTAACTTAAAAGCATAAGCTAATATAATTTTACTTAAAGTAGCAAAACAAAATAAAATTTTTTAAAAATATAAGCAAAAATCCTAAAAAATTAAAAAATTTAATAAAAGCACTTTTAGCTATAATAACAGTTATGTATTTAAAAAAACTAAACCTTTTAATATATTTATATAAAAATATAAAAAGCAAATTGTATTAAATATTGCTAATATATTTAATTATAATATTATTTTAGAAATATTATAGCTAAAAACTAGTAATTTTTTGATTTAATAAAAAGCAAAAACTATTAATTAAAAAAGTAAAAAACAAAGCAAAAAAATCAGAAAAATTGCAAAAAAAATTTTAAATAAAATATTAAAAATATATTATAGATTTTATAAACTATTTAAAAAAAAAAAAAAAAGAACTTTTTAAACATAGCTTATAAAACTATTATATTTTTATTAAAGAAAAATATTAACTAAAGCTTTATTAAGTATACTATATAAGCTTAAACAAAACAAATGCTTTATAAAAATATATTTAAAAAAACTTAGCAAAAGGATTTTTAAAAGAATTTTAGTTATTTGCTAAATATTTTATAGTGCTAGTACTTAAAATAAAAAATAAAAAACAACTAATTAATAAAAAAAAAAAACTAATATAACAAATAATAGTTAACTATTAATTGTTAAATGTAATTATTATTACAAATAAATACTTTTTTATTTTATTAGTAATTATAAAAAAAAACATTAGCTAAATAAAATAGTTTATAGCAGTTAATATTTTAAATAAATATTATGCTATTAAAATAGCTAAAAGAAAAAAATAAAAAACTGCTATATAAACAATATATAAATTATATAAATATATAGTTATGCTATAAAAACTATAAAATATATTAGCTAGCTTTTAATATATAATAATAATAATTTTACAAAAGTTTTTAAATAAATTTATGTTTATTTATTTAAATAATATTTTAATTTATTTTAAAACATTAAAAGAACATAAAAAACATATAACTTAAGTATTAAAAATACTTAAATAAGCAGAATTATAACTTAACACAAAAAAGTATATATAGTATATATAAAAAATCGATTTTTTAAGATTTATAATTATTTTAGAACAAATATAAATTTAATAATTAAAAATTAATATAATATAAAACTAGAAAATATTTAACTTAGCTACTATTATAAATATATAACAAGCATTAAGATTTTTAAACTATGTTTAAATGTTAATTTAAAACTTTAAAAAGATGACGTTTTATTTTATAAAGTATATAAAAGAAAAATATAAAAAAAAGTTTTTTTTAATTTTAAAAAAAGTCTAAAAAGCTTTTAAAGAACTAAAACTAAAAATTACTTTTAACTTTATAGTTAAACTACTTAATTTACAAAAAAAAAAAAAGCTAAAAATAAATGCTTTAAATAGTATAATTATAAAAGTTTTAAAATAATTAAAAAATAACAAAAAATAGCACTTAATAGCTTATTACTTTAAAGCACTATAAAATATAGCATTGCAATACTTTATATATAACAAAAAACTATTTATAATTATTATAGCACTTAAAAAATAAAAACTATTTTTTATAAAAACTATAAAGCTAATTAAAATTTATTTAAATTATTAAAACTTAACAAAATTTATAACTATACAAAAGATTACTAAACAACATAAAAATTAAATGGTTTTTTTTTTTAAATTTAACTTTAAAATATATTATATTAAAAAAAAAGAAAACATTTAAACAAACATACTTAGCTAACAAAGTTAAAAAAGATTTAAAGTTCTAAAAAAAAACATTTAAGTATTGCATTTTTAAAGAAATAAAAGCTTAAAAATTAAAGCTATACTTAAAAACTTTATAAATATATAGCTATAATAAGCTTATAACTTAAAAAAGTTAGCATAGCTACAAAAATATAAAAAATTAAAAAATAATAAGCTAATATATAAATATAAGGTTTATTTACTAAAATCTTTATAAAACAAGTTTATTAAAGAATTTTATAAATATTTATTATATAAATATTAAGGAGCAATAAAAATAGTTAAATAACTATAAAAAAAATACGATTTTTTAGGACTATAAAATATAGTTAAGTTTATTGTAAAAAAATGCAATATTTATAATAAAGCTAAAGTAGCTTAATATAAGCTTTATAAATTATTATAATTTATATAAATACTTAAATAAGCATAATATATTATTGCTTAAGATTTTATTATAGCATTATTTTTATTAACTAATTTAGTTATAAAAGTATAATATAATAAAATATAAGTTATTATTAATAAACTTATTAAGTATGCTTACTTTTTATTATTTAAAGAAAATGTAATAATTAAACAACTTATATATGCTTTTATATATTAATACTTAAATAAATATAAGCTATTAAAGAAAATTGTTTTAAATTAAAATAAACTGTTTACTTTTAAGTTTAAAACTAGTTTTTTTAAACTTATTAATATTAAACTAAAGTTTTTAATTGCTTATTATTTATAAACTAACAAACAAACAAAAAAACTAAACTAAATACTAAAATAGTATTTATAAAGTTATATTAATTACTAATAAAATAATTAAGTAAAACTATTATTAATAATATAAATTTTATATAATATATTAATAAACAAAAATATAAATATATTTTTATATAAGGCTGTTTATAAATAGTAAGCAACTATTAAAAAATAAAAAAAAATATTAATAAAAGTACTTGCTATTTTAATTATAGCACTTTAAGCAAGAATTATTATAACAAAAATCAAAACGCTATAAGCTAAATTATAACTATGTTTTTAATTTTTATAATAATAAATGTTAGTATATTATAATAAAAAACGAACTAAAGAACTAATTTTTAAAAAAAAAAACAAAATTTACTTGCTATAACAAAAACAAAATGCAAACATTAATATTTCTTAAATTAAAACAAAACAACTAAGCAATAAATTAAAATTTAAAAAACTTAGCTTTTTTAAAATTAAAAAAGTTATTTTATTTACTAACTATAAACTATTATTACTAAAAAACATGCAAATTTACTTTATTTTTTATATTTTTTTACTAAAACTAGCATTTATTAAAACATTTATTAAAACATAACTAAAAATAAAAACAAATTAAAACATTTATAAAGTTAAAAATATACTAAATTTTTATTAAAACAATAATAATGTTAAATATTTTATTAAATAAAAAAAATATTTATATATTAATAATACTTAAAAACTTAAAAAGTATTTAAAAACTGCTAAAATAATTATAAACTAGTTTTATTATTAATACTTTAACTAGCTAAAGCTAAAAAAAAAAAATTAACTTTAAATAAAATATTTAGCGCGTTTTAATTAAACTTTAAAAAAATAACTAGCAATAGCTATGCTGTTTTAACGTATTATTTTTATTTTTTAGCTATATAACGCTTTTTTGCTTTAATTTGCTTAAGCTTTTTTAAACTATTTAAACTATAAGCTATAATAGCAGTTATTTTTTTTTGCTATAATTTCTTTTATTGCTTAAAACAGCAAATTTTTGCGCTTATTTTTTTATGCTTTTTTATTAGCATGTTTAATTTATTTTCTAGCTTTTTGTGCTAAAAAGTAAGCTATTACATTTGCTTTAAAAATAAACTTTTAGCATTACAATTTGCTTGTTTAGCTATAATACATTTAACATATTAATTAGAATTAAATTCTAACATTAAACATTTTATACTATAATAATTATAGCAAAAGCATAAAGCTATTTTAATTAATTTTAGTTTAATAAAAAAAAGCAAAGCAAAGTTTTGTTAAGCTTTTTGTTTAAAATATAACAAGCGAAGTTTTTTAAAAACCTTACTAAACATAATAAGCATAAAAAACAAAAAAAAGGAAATAAAAAAAGAAAACTTACAAAAAAAAAAACATAGAATTGTTAAAACAACAATTATAAAAAAAAAAGGATAATATTATAAAATAAGCTAACTAAGCTAGTTAAAAAGCTATATATAAAAAAAGCATGCGCAAAAAAAGTCCTATTTGCTAAAGAAATATATATTTAAACTACTATAAAGGTTTAATGCATAAACTTAATAAACTTAAGCGTTAAGTTTATTAAGCTTTAAACTTAACAAACTTAAGCGTTAAGTTTATTAAGCTTTAAACTTAAAACAGTAAAGCGTTAAGTTTATTAAAAAAAATAACATTTATAAATTATTATTACTGTTTTTTTTGTTTATATAATTACGCATTTTTTATATTTAGTTATTTATTTAGTTCTTGCTTTTTAGCTATTAATTTTATTTTTTTATAACTATTAAGCACTAATATACTTATTACTTTTAATTCTTTAAGACCTTTATTAATGCACAGTAATAAAAGTACTTTAAAAACTTCTTTAATAAACTATTGCTAAAGATCTTATTATTATTTACAAATTAAGACCTTAAAGGCAAACTTATTATATTAATATATAATAGGTCCGTTATATTAATAAACTTTTGTTTACGTTTATTAATAAAGAAAAAAAAGTAAGTATATAAGTAATTTTTTATAAATAATAAGCAATTATATAATATATGATCTTTTACTATAAAATAAGTATGCAGTTTTATAGCATATTAACTAAAAGTTAAATAGTTATTTAAAACACTAAAAATATTAGTAAGCAGCGCTAATAGCAAGTTTTCTTTCTGCATTTTTTGTTTAAAAGTATTATAAAAAAAACAAGTATTTATGTTTAATAGCAAATAGCTTACTTTTAATGGCTAATACTTTACGTTTAATAACTTAAAATATAAATAAGCATTAATAAAAACCTTTTATATTTTATAAAACAATAATAAAGTAAAATTTTCTTTTGTATTAATAAAGTAGTAATAATAATAATAAACTATTTTTAGTATTATAGCACTATTTTAAGCTAACTACTGATTTTTTAGTTTTAGTTAATCTTTTAGCGCTTTAATAAAAAATTAATGGTTTGCTTAAATCTATTGTTAAACCCGAGCTTATAACCTGTTAAATGCATAGTAATACGCTAAATAAATAGAAAATATAAGTACAAGTATATACATTAACCATAAGTAAAGTTAATAAAAGAGTACCCTTTATACTAAGCAACAATAACTATAAATACTCTAAATCACGTGCTATCCTTGTACTAGAATTACCGGTTGTTACGATATGCAACAGATACTGCAGGTTCCTGTTACCAGGGCCCCATGTTGCATAACTTTAAATAATGCCTTAGACCAATTGTGAATAGGGCTTATTTATCTTGCCCTCAGCGACTCGATGGTTTAGGCTCTATTTGGAAACTAGCTACTCGGCCGAGAGCAGGCACCCAATGCTTGATATCGGCCGAGTGTAACATTAGTCAGTATCCCTTTAGTTGGAGTTGCAACTTCAATACTTCTTGCATGAGCAGATAATCCAATGAAATTGTAATATAGTGGTCAGATAATTGTATTATTGGGTTGTTTCATATGCTAGAAGTCCCGCCATCCCACTTTTGATGTATTGAAGCTAAAACGCCAACTAATGGGATATCGGAAAGCTGACAACAGCACCACTATCACCATATACGTTGACCTCGAACGTATCAACACATGTCAATGCTTCACCTCTTTTGGCGGCTTTACACGGGTTTTAGACGGAGCTAATTATAGATTTTTTTTTTCCTTTAGCGATAGTGAAGATGTATCATCCAGTAAAGCCGAGAGGACCTCAATCCCTTCATCCTGACCTGGAAAGGTATATAAGTGTCTTACAAGCCGCTCATGGAATTTTGAATTAGACTCGCTACCTCACTAGATATCTTGCACACCAAAATCGTCTCTGTCAGAAACTCATTACTTGTCTCGTTTTCTCTCGCGGTACACCACCGAGTCCAGACACTATGCTGTCCCCTTCAGGCAATGTTGCTATAATCGGAGCCGGCCTGGCTGTGAGTATCATCGCCATGAACTCAAGTATATAAGCTGACTGACGACTTTCCAGGGAATGGCTGCCGCCTTGGATCTTCATGAGCTCTCGATCAAGTGCTCCGTATATGAGATGCGCGACACCAATGCTGCGCCGCCAAACTCCAGCGGCGCCTTGATGCTGTCGCCAAATGCGTTGAAGATCATGGAACGCTTTGGTATCTATGGCAAGCTCGAGGAATTGAGCTACCCCTTCGAATATGTGCATTATAAAGATGCGGACGAAAAGACTATTGAACGATACCCATTGGGCGATGAGTCTAACTATGGCTGCAAGGCCATGCGCATCTATCGCCAGCAACTCCTTGACGTCCTTTATGCCGCTTGCTCGGAGCGGAAGATCCCAATCCACTTCAACAAGAAATTCGCTGAAGTGACCGAGGAGTCCGACACCCATGTTACATTCAAGTTCACAGACGGGACTACTGAGACGGCCTCTCTTCTCATTGGAGCAGACGGGATCCATAGTAAACTGAGAGACTATGTGGTTCCCAACGTCGAGAAGAAATTCGTCGGCATTGCTGCCTTGACATGGGAGACGGAGACGAAACAGCTGCGCATCCCCGCGGACAAGAACTACGAGTTCCCGGTCACCATCATGACACCCACCGGCGCTTTTATTCTTGCGCCCCAGAGACCTGACGGCTCGGCCATGCTAGCTGGGACACAGATCCCGCTCCAAGACAAGGATAGAGAGGGATGGACGCAATTTCTGGCGGACAAAGATGGTCTAGTCAAGCGAATTACGGCGAACATCGAGCTTTGGCCCGAGATTGTCCAATCTTGCATGGAGAACATCAACAAGGACTCGATGAACGTCTGGCCGTTCTACAGGATCCCCAGGCTGCCCAATTGGACCTCCCAGAAGCACCACCGCGTGGCCATTCTCGGGGATGCGGCCCACGGGATCCCTCCTACCACGGGACAAGGCGCGTCGCAGGCCTTCGAGGATGTCCGCGTTCTGGCCTTGCTGCTGTCGGCGCTGAAAGAAAATAGCGGCTTGGAATGGAGCGAGACATTGCAATTCTGGCAGAAGCTGCGCCAGGATCGCGTCGACGAGCTCCTCGTCCTGACCAACAAGCTGAACAACAAACGCAAGTCCACCGAGGAGCAGAAGCTGTTGGCCAAAGAGGACTTGTGGTTCGATGAGTCGGCGACGAACCCACGACAGATGGCTTGGCTATACAACCCCGACCTCGAAGGAACAGTCAATGCTTGGGTTAAGGAGACCATTGCGAAGAAGGTTTGAGGGTATAGATCTCTGTCGCTTTCTTGAGTTTCGCATTTGATGAAGCTTTTTTTGTGGTAGTTGCGAGCATGGCGTTTAAAGATTAGAACCACACGGGTTGTGGATATACAGGCTATATAGGAGGATCTAGACAAAAAAGAAAACAAAAAAAAAGTAAAAAAAAGTTGGGATTCTGATTATTATATGTGACGGTCGAATTATGTCTAGAAGTCGTTCAGAATGTTATTTTTATTTACTTTTTATTCTAGACTTGGGGCAGAGATGGCACTTATCGTGACGAACATATTTTAGCAAACGCGGACGGGGCATTTTTTGAGCCATCTTCAGCCCCTGACTTTACTAGGGTGTGCCATGTTGCGTACTAGGCAAACTTTCCCAGCCGTCATGGTGCTTAGTTGATTGAGGAGCCGTAACTTTAAGCCTCGATGATCATGCAGGAACATTTCATTCTGATGTTATGTAATTGGATGTGAGCTAACCTGATTAATCATTCCCGATTCCCTAAATGTCTGTAGTATTATTATTAGACTAGTAGCATTTGACTATTTTGTCCAAAGCCCCTTTCTTGACTCACCTGATCCTGTGTGTGCGTTTTTAATGTATAACTCACTTTATAGTGATCTTTAGACTAGGTTTTATTTAAGCGCTATATCTTTTATACTATTTAGTATATATCCCTCTGCTTTTATAACAGGGCCCATAGCTTAAAGCTTATCTCTATAGGAGAGTTTAAGGGTTATAAATAAATAGTTTATGTTATTATTAAAATAAAGCAGTGTAATTTTGCAAGATTTATTATAACACTTTAATTGCAAAGAAATAAGTTATAACTTATATATTTAAGCAATTAAGCCATGTATAAATTAAGAAATTAAACGATTAATTAAAGGGCTATTTAATAATATAAATAAAGCAACTATAGTTAATTTTCATTTTGTTATATATAATGGTTAAATTTATACTTTAAAATTTAGCGCAATATTTATACTTTTATTCTTATTATATAACTTAGCTTAAATTTATTTTAATTAGCTAGTTAGCTTATTTAGCTACTTTACTTTACTTTAATTTTTTTTTATTAAAATATAGCTATTTTTAGTTTATTTTAATACTTATAATTATAAAGTTTTTTATTTTTACTAACGTTTTTTAAACAAGGTTAATATTATTTTTTTTTGCTTATTTAGTTTTATAAGTTCTTTTTTATTTCTTTTGTTACGTTTAAAAGTAGCTTAAGCTTTAATGCTTATAAAAGCATTATAGCTTTATTAAAACTAGTTTTAGCTTTTTTACGTATTTAAATATATAAGCAAAAGTTTTTAAAAGTGCTTAGCGTTTTTTTTATAAAAGTGCTTATAAAAAGTTTGTATTTTTTTTTTTTGAACTATTAAGCTTAGCTAGATTTTATACTTAGCTTATTATACTTAAAAAAAAGAATATTTATAAGGGTTTTTATAGTAAAATAACTTTGTATTACTAAAACGTTTTTATATTGCTTATAATATAACTTTTTTAATATAATTGTTAGTTTTTTTTGCTAAGAACCTTTTTTGTGCTTTAAAGTAAAAAGCACTAAAAAAACAAAACAATTAACTTTTAGTTTTTTTTTTAGCGTTTTTTTTTTATTCCGTATATTTTTAACGTTTAATAGTAAAAAAGCTAACTTATTAAATTTAAAAAGAGTTACTTTTAGTTTTTTTAAGAAATAATAAAGCTTAATGTTTATTAAAAACAATAAACATAAATCTTTTTATAACTTAAAGCTAAAGTGCTTTTTAAAGTTTGCTTTTAAAAATTAAATAAACTATTTATAACTTTTTTAATTATTAATATCTTTTTTTAAATATTAGCTTATTAAGTTATAAAACATATAATATAAATATAAAGCTTTAATAAACTTATATATATAGTTATTATATTAGCAAAAGCAAAAAAATATAAAATAGCTTAATATAACTTTTATATTAAAGTACTTTATTGTTTAATATTTTTATAATCTTTAAAAAATTTGTTTGTTATTTTTATTAATAGCATGTTTAAAGTTTAAAATATATGCTACTTTTAAAATAATATTAATAAAAATAGTAATTTAATAATTATTTAAGCAATATTTTATTATAAGATATTTTATTTAAAAAGTTGTAGCAATTATTGCAGCTTATTTTATGTTTTATTAGTTTATAAGAAAATTTTTTATAAACTAGCTATACTTAAGTTTAATACTTATTTTTAAAGCTTTAGCTTTTTTATTTATATTAAAGTAAAGTAAAGTAGCTAAATAAGCTAATTAGCTAATTAAAGTAAGTTTAAGCTAAGTTATATAGTAAAAATAAAAGTATAAATATTGCACTAAATTTTAAAGTATAAATTTGATTATTATGCTTAACATTATAAAAATTAGCTATAGTTGCTTTATTTATATTATTAAATAGCCTTTTAATTAATTGTTTATTTCTTTAATTTATATATAGCTTAATTGCTTAAATGCATAAATTATAATTTATTTCTTTACAATTAACGTGTTATAGTAAATCTTGCGTAATTATACTGCTTTATTTTATTAGTGTTCTTAGTAAAGCTAATTTTTTACTTACTATAAATAATATTATAAAACTAATAAACAAGCAATTTATTATTGCTAATTTATATGTTTATTTTATTTATTTATTAATTGTTATAATTTTTATAAGCAAGATATAATATATTATATTTAGCTACTTTAGTTAGCAATAAGTAAAGCTTGCTTAACACAAGCAGTTTAGTTATAATTAGCAATAAATATTTAAGCTAGCAGTTTTTAATTAATAAAGCTTAAAACAAACGTATAAAAATATTAAACTGTTTTTTTTTTAGTTTAGCTTATAAAATGTTTTTATTTTTTCTAGTAAAACAACAATTAAGTATTAAAATGCTAATATAATTTTTAAAATAGCAAAGCTAGAAAATTATTTGTTAAAAACTTTTAAAAAGCTAAAAAAAAAGAATTTTTGCTAAAAAGCTAGTGCTTTATAAAAAGAAAAGCATAATTGCTTTTATATAAGTAAAAAAAAAACAAAAAACAGGCCTAAAAAAAGAATAAAAGTTACAAAAACTTTTAATAGCTATAATGCAAGCAAATTTAATGCTTATTTATATTAAATAAGTTTAAGTTTATATATTAATATATAAAGCCTTTAATAATTAAAAATATATTTTGTTTTTTAAGCTAATATAGTTTTTTATTAAAAAATAAAAAGTAAGGTTTTTTAGGTATAAGCTAGCTATTGCTTAAAAATTTTATGTAAAATATAGCTATTGCTTTTTTATAACGCTTATTATTAAATAAAAAGGCCTTAAAAAAAAGAAAAAAGCATGCTACTTTTATAAATAAAAAGCTATAAAAAAATAAAGCTTGCTTAATAAAACTTATATAAAGCAAAGCAAGCTAAATTAAAAAACAAAAAAACTAAACGTTATAAAGCATATAAAAAAATAAAAGTATATAAAAAACAAAAATATAAAGGCATTTAAAAAAAAGCTTAAAAGGCTATAAAAAATAAGCTAGCAGTTTTTATAAATGCAAACAAAAAAGATTATTAGGTTTTTTAAAAAAAAAGTTTAAAAAAACAGCACAAAAAAACTTAAATACTTAAAATATTTAAAAATCTTTAGTACTTTATACTTTTTTTTTTTTTAAACCTATATTTTTACTTAGTTTATTTTTATAATTTTTTATAGCTTATTTTCTTTGTTACTTTTATATAAACTTTACTTTGTTTTATTATATAACTTAAAAGTTTAAAAATTATAGCTTAATTAAGTAATTTAGCTATAAAAAATTATTAGATTTTTTTATATTAATATATAAAAAACATTAAAACTACTTATAAATAAAAAAAATAAAAATAACTAGCTTATTATTTTTAAAAAGTATTAAAGCAACTTTATTTAGCTTAAGCTATTTTAATAATAAGCATAATATTAAAATTAAGTTATTATTTATGTTTTTTAACTTAAAATTAAATTAATATTTGCTGTTTAATAAGTTAAAAGTAAGCAAATAGCTAAACAATTTAAATGCTTTTTTTTATATAAAGCGCTTTAAAAATATTAATAAAATTAAATAAGTTTTTATTTATTGCAACATTTTTTAAACAAAAAAAATAATAAAAATAATACTAAAAGATTACTTATTTTAAACAAAAGCTTATAAACTACTTAAATAAAAATTTAAGCTTTAAAACTTTAAGCAAAATAAGTTTGCTATTATTATATTATAAGATTTTAAAGCTTGCTTAAAAGTTATATATTTTACTAATTTTAAGACTTACTTTTTTTAGCATTAAATATATATTAAAAATATTAAAGCTTAAAAAAATTATTACTTTAATTTTTAACTTATTTAAAGCTTGCTTAAAAAGCTAAATTAAAATATTATTAATAAAATAATAAAGTTTTTTAAAAAATTATATAATAACTTAAATAAAATGTTTTATAAAAACTTTTATAAAATATTAAATAACTAAATTAATAAAAAGTTTAAGCTAGACTTTTATTTTAAAAAAACAAAAAAAGCATATAAAGCATAAAAAAAAGTTAATTATTTATATAATTATAATTTTAACAAGCTTTTATATATTGCTATTAATGCTATTAAGTTAGCTATTAATATAATTATATTAGCTACTAAAACAGTTATTATTAAAAAGCAACAAATAAAGTTAGCTTAATATTTTGCTTATAATTAAAATATAAATAATATTATTAAGCAAATATAATAACTAAAGTTAAAGCAAAAAAACGTAGCAATTATAAAAAAAAAACTAAAAAAAATGCTAAAAAAATTACAAAATTAATATGTTTAGTTAATTAATTAAAAACTATAAGCATTATAATATTATAAAATTAACATAAACTTATTAAAAAAGCAAATGTTTAGTATTAATGTTATAACTTTTAAGTATTTATAAAAAAGTAAATATAACTTTAAAAAACAAAAATAAAGCAAATAATTATTTAATTTTTTATAACAAATAAAGTTAAACAATCTTTATTTAGCAAAAAGAACTATTTGTTAAAAATATAGCATAAATAATTACTACGTTTATAAGTGTAGCTTTGCTTACAAATTAAAAAAAAAAACATTATATATTAGAACTTTAAATAGTATTTAAAAAAGTTAAGATTTTTTGTTAGCTTTAAATGCATAAAAGTTCTTTTTAAAGTTATAAAAATTAGCAAAAATAAAAAAAAAATTCTTAATGCTGCGTTAAAATAAATATATAATTTTGTTTTAAAAAATAATAAGCTGCTAAAATAAAAGGCTTATTATTAACTATAAAAAAAAGACTTTATTTTAAATAATAAAAATTTAAATGCTAAAATAAAAAATAAGCAAAAAGAACTAAAAAAAAAAAAGCTTTACTAGTTAAATAATAAGTAGCTAAGCTAATTTTTAAATAAAAAGTCTAACAATTAAACTAGTATGCTTTATAAAATAAAACTAATAAAAGTTTATAATGTTAAAAAAAACAATTTAATAAATAGCAAACTAAATAATAGCTTTATTGCAACTAATTAAAACTTTATATAAAGCACTTTTTATAATAAAAATAATACTAAAGTTTTATAAAGCTATATATTAAACGGAAAAATTAATATAAATATGTTTTAAGCTAATTGTTATAAGTTTTTAACTAAAAAAGCTGCTTTTTATTAAACAAAAAATAAAAAAAAACCTAAAAAACAAAAAAAAAAGCCTTTTATAAGTTAAACAATTAAAAAGATTTATTTAAACAATAATAAATCTTTTATTTAATTTAATACTAAAAATATACAAATAAATAATAATTTTTTTAAGCAAAATGCTTTATTAAAACTAAAGAGTTTTAATTGTTAAAAACTTTAAAGGATTTAAAAAGCAAAGCTTATAAAAAAAAGCTTGGAATTTAAAAAAATATAAGCTAAAAAGTTTAAAAACTTTTTAAATAAAAAAACAAATATTACTTTTAAAGATTTTATATTAAAAATTCTAAAGTACTTTAGTGTTTTTATTTAAATAATTGCTTAAACAAAAGTTAAATTATATTTTAAAGCAATAAAAGTTCTTAAATTAATACTAAAAATAATATTATTACTTTTAAATAATTTTAGTAAAAGTTTAAATTAGCAAATTAAATTAAATATACTATAGCTTATTTTAAAAAAAAAAGCAATAAATCAGAATATAAAGCTTGATTAAAAACTTTATTATAAGAAATCTTGTTTTAAATAAACATAAAAAATGTTTTTTTTTATAAAAGCATAAACTTTTTAGAAAATAACGCAAAGTTTTAATAGCTAGCAGTTAAAAAAGCACAAAAAAGTTCTTAGCTAATATTATAATTAGCTAGCTAGCTTAATAAATATAAATTGCTTAATAATACTTATAAAACTAGCTTTTTATTAAACTATTTAATAGTATAAATAAATAAAAAAATAAAATATAACAGTTTTATTATATATATTTATATGCTTTAATTTAACTTTATAGCTGCTTTTTTAAAAAAGCAATGCTATAAAATAATAAAGGTTTTTTGCAATTAAAACTAATAAAATAATTAAGTAATATTGTTTTTTGCTTATATTGCTTTAAACTTTTAAACGTTAAAAAACGAGCTAAAGTTTAAAAAAATGCTTTTTAAAATTTTAAACTAATGTAATACTATATATTTATTATTTAAAAATAACTTAAAAAAACAAAAGTTATTAATTATTATACTTATATTATTTTTAAAAAAAGTAGTATTTTTAATTAAATTTTAGCTTAGTGCTAGTTTTGCAATAGTAGCGCTAAAAAGAAAAAAAAAGCTTAAAAAGCTAATATAACTAGCATTAATAGTTTTAAAAAGCATTAACTAAACTTTTAACTTCTTTAAAATAAAGATTTATAAAAAGTATAATAATTATATTAGTAGTAATAGCTTAAATTTATTTAAAAAAATATTAAAGCTTTTTAAATTTATGCTTTATATTAGTTTTGCTGCTAGGATTATAAAGTATTTTAGCTATATTTTTAAGCGTTATAAAGCTAGAAAAATATATATAGCTTTATTTAAAGCTTACTATAAAAATAAAAAACAAAATTTATAAAAAAAATATTATTAAGATTATTAATTTTAAAGCATAGTTTAGTATTATTATAAACTTATTTATTAATAAAAACAGCTTTACTACTAGAAATATAAATATAACCTAAAAAAGATTTAACTAAACTAGTAATTTTATTAAATGTATAAAATGTTTAAAAACTATTATTTAAATAAATAAAAAATTGCTACTTTTTTTGCTATATATAATTAGCAAAAAATAAGCTATTTATTTTTTATTGCTAAAAATAAACTTTATTATAAAGTTTTAAATAAGTTTATATTTTTAAGGCCTTTATATAATAGCTAATATAATATTTAAAATAAGCTAAATTATTATACTAGTAATAAACTATATTAAAAAACTAAGTTTAAAAGCTTAAAGTTATTAGTAACTAAAAAACTAATATATATTTGCTAAACTACTAGCTTAGCAAATAAGCTATATAAAGCATAAAAATACCAGACTTTAAATAGAGAATTTAACGATTAATAAAAAAAAGCAAAAAAAAAATTAAAAAAACATAGTTTAAAGAAATATATAAGTGCAAACTTTTAAAAGGATTAAAACTTATATAATAATATAATATTAGTAGCTTTTTTAACTTTTTTTATATAAAATATTAAACTTTTTAAAAACCTAAAAATATAAAACAATAAAAAGGTTTGCGTTGTTTTTAATAATAATTAACTATTTAAAATATTTTTAATTGCAATAAAAAAAGCACTAAAGCAAAAAAACGCTAAAAGATTAATAATCGTAAAAACTAAAAATCTTGCATATAAATTAAAAAGCAAGTATAACTTAATTATAATTTTAACTTAAGTACTATTAACTTTTTAAGCTTTAAAAACTAACAAATTAATAAAAAATAAAACAATAATTTTAAATATAATGTATAAAACAAAAAATAAAAAGATTTATTTTAAAGATAACGTATTATTTAATAGCACTGTTTTACCTAAATTTTATAAGTAAAAAAAGCAAGCTTTAAAAAAAGCAAGCTATTACTTAAAAAATCCTGCGTTATTTTAACAAAATAGCATTTATTAAAATATATATTTATGTTTTAGTACTACTTTTAAAAACATTTAATTAATTACTAAACAATTAGTTATTTTTTTAGAAAAGCTTTATATAACTAATTTTACTTAGCAAAAAGCAGCATTACTAACTAAAATATAGTATTACAAAAAAATAGCACTTTTTTAAAACTTTTTTAAAATAAAAAAAATATATAATAAGATTTTTTTTTTTTATAAAATTAAAATAGTTTTTTATAAAGTATAGCAAGTTTATAGCATTTTAATCTTTAAGCCTTTAAAAAATATTATTATAAAGGTTTTAAAGACTTAACTTAAACATAATGTTTTTAAAAAAGCTTATAGTTTATATTATAACGCTTAGTTTTTAGTACAAAAAAAAAGTAAAAAGGTTTAATTAATTAATTTAGCTATAAAAATAAATACGGTTATTATATGCAATGCTAATTTTCTTTAAAGCTATAATAAGTTTTTTAAAAAGTTTGCAATATATAAAATAATCTTTATAGTTAATTTATTTTTAAAATATAATTAAATATTACTTTTTATTTTTAGTTAAGCAATAATTGCTTTTTTTATATTAATAAGCTTTTTTTAAATGATTATTTTTTTGCAAAAAGTAATAAATTTAGTAGCTTAATTTCTAAAGGTGTTATTAAAGGTTTTATATAACATATTACTAATAAAATGTCACGGGAGGTATAAAGCATTAAAGGTTAAGTATAATAGTTAATATATTTCTAGTTTTATAGTAGATATTTAATAAAACTAAAGCTTGAAAAAAAAAGGAAACTTTTATAAAATAAGTATAAAAAAAATATTTTATATATACATATAACTTATAATATGTGCTAAAGTACCTAAGTAGCCTAGTTATAATAACTACTTTTTTTTTTTTAATTAGGTTGTTTTTAACTTGTATACAAGTAAAATTAATTAAAATAATTAATCTTAAGTATAAATAATAAAATAAAGTAATATAAAGTAATTAAGTATAAATATAGTATATTAAATAAAATGCTTATATAATATAATAGTTAAAGTACTTATATATTTATACTTATGTTTATATGTTAAGTTATGTTTGTTTTATGCTATATTTATAGCAAGTTTTGCACTTATACTTTTGTTGCTATATGTTTTTTTTTTTTTTTTTTTTTTTTTTTTTTTTTTTTTTTTTTTTTTTTTTTTTTTTTTGTTTTAATTTATTTTTTTTTTTTTTTTTTTTTTGTTTTTTTTTTTTTTTTTTTTTTTTATTTTTTTTTAATTTTTTTCATTTTTTTTTTTTTTTTTTTTTTTTTTTTTTTTTTTTTTTTTTTTTTTTTTTTTTTTTTTTTTTTTTTAGCTGCTGCTAAATAATTAGTTTTAGCTATA
>MU400919.1:0-22750 GCA_022578965.1 Xylaria sp. FL1777 | reverse complement strand
AACTTATATATTAAAAAAAAAAATATAACATTTTAATTAATTTAAAAGCATAAGCTAATATAATTTTACTTAAAGTAATAAAACAAAATAAAATTTCTTAAAAATACAAGCAAAAATCCTAAAGAATTAAAAGATTTAATAAAAGTACTTTTAGCTATAATAACAATTATATATTTAAAAAAACCAAACTTTTTAATATATTTATATAAAAATATAAAAAGCAAATTATATTAAATATTATTAATATATTTAATTATAATATTATTTTAAGAATATTATAGCTAAAAACTAGTAACCTTTTAATTTAATAAAAAGTAAAAACTATTAACTAAGAAAATAAAAAATAAAGCAAAAAAATTAGAAAAATTGCAAAAAAAATCCTAAACAAAATATTAAAAGCATATTATAAATTTTATAAACTATTTAAAAAAAAAGAAAAAAAAAAACTTCTTAAACATAGCTTATAAAACTATTACATTTTTATTAAGAAAAAATATTAACTAAAGCTTTATTAAGTATACTATATAAGCTTAAACAAAACAAATGCTTTATAAAAATATATTTAAAAAAATCTAACAAAAGAATTCTTAAAAAAGTTTTAGTTATTTGCTAAATACTTTATAATATTAATACTTAAAATAAAAAATAAAAAACAACTAATTAATAAAAAAAGAAAACTAGTATAATAAATAATAATTAATTATTAATTATTAAACATAATTATTATTATAAATAAATATTTTTTTACTTTATTAATAATTATAAAAAAAAATATTAGCTAAATAAAATAATTTATAGCAATTAATATTTTAAATAAATATTATACTATTAAAATAGCTAAAAGAAAAAAATAAAAAACTGCTATATAAACAGTATATAAACTATATAAATATATAGTTATGCTATAAAAACTATAAAACGTATTAGCTAGCTTTTAATATATAATAATAATAACTTTATAAAAGTTTTTAAATAAATTTATATTTATTTACTTAAATAATATCTTAATTTATTTTAAAACATTAAAAAAACATAAAAAACATATAACTTAAATATTAAAAATACTTAAATAAGCAAAATTATAACTTAATATAAAAAAGTATATATAGTATATATAAAAAATTAATTTTTTAAAATTTATAATTATTTTAAAACAAATATAGATTTAGTAGTTAAAAATTAATATAGTACAAAATTAGAAAATATTTAACTTAGCTATTATTATAAATATATAATAAGCATTAAGATTTTTAAACTATATTTAAATATTAATTTAAAACTTTAAAAAGATAGCATATTATTTTACGAAATATATAAAAAAAGAATATAAAGAAAAGTTCTTTTTAATTTTAAAAAAAGCTTAAAAAGCTTTTAAAGAACTAAAACTAAAAGTTACTTTTAACTTTATAATAAAACTACTTAACTTATAAAAGAAAAAAAAGCTAAAAATAAACGCTTTAAATAATATAATTACAAAAGTTTTAAAATAACTAAAAAACAACAAAAAATAGCACTTAGTAGCTTATTACTTTAAAGTACTATAAAATGTAGTATTATAATACTTTATATATAACAAAAAACTGCTTGTAATTATTATAGCACTTAAAAACTAGCCATAAGGCTAAAGTGAAAACAAGGTTAATTGTAGTACAAGAGCTAAACTAGGCAATAAAAGCGAACGCAGTTTAGGCAGCATACAAACTACCGAATAACAACTAAAAGGTTATTTTTAATAAGCAGAAAATCTGGACCCAAATGCTAGCAAATATATTATAGGCTTATTAAGCGTTTAGCAAAAAATCAAAAGTGCACTTTTAATTATATTAGCTAGTAGTTTTAGGCCTACTAATTAAGTAAGTGCTAAAGATAAAAAAAGAAAAAATGCTAGCCTAACTTAAGCTAGCTAACTAAGGGCTAAAGATTAAAAAGCTGTTTTTTTTACTTTGTTTGTTATAACATAAGCAAAAAATATGCTTAATATACATTAAGGTTATAACTACAGAAAATATAAATATAGCATGTACTAATGGACTTTTTTAGAATTACTGCTATTTCTAAGTAGCTTTTTATTTTATGGACGTAGTAGTAACCTAATGCTATAGCTGCTAAAAATAAAGCTACTAAACTAACGTGTGCAAAAACAAGCAGAAATGCAGCTAGTGCAAATCTTTAAAACATGCTAGAAATAAAGCAAACCTATGCTTTATACAAACCAAAAGAAAAGCAGCTATATGCTCTCTTTATTAAAATAACTATTTAGCCTAAGCAGCAGAATGCTTAAAAGCTATTTAAGCACGCAAACTAGCTAAAAACGCCTTTATTTACTACTTTGTGCAGTTTGCAATAAAGCTAACTTAAAGCTAACTATGCACTATTGCTGCTATAAAAACGCTACGCAAGCAAAAAGCTAATAATTTAGCAAGCAAAAATACTATTTGCTTAAAGGGTTACCTGCTAAAAAAAACTGCGCTAGCAACTGTGCAAAAAACAAGATTACGAACTATTGCTAATATGCTAAAGCTTTAGAACTAGCTTAAAGAAAACCTGTTTAAAAACTGCTAGTAAGCAGTTTAAATAACAAAAAGCTGTACTTACGCAGCAAACAAAAACGCAAGCAGCAAAAGCAGCAGTATTAAATAAAAATTAAGCAACATAATTTCTAAATAATAGCGCTTATATAGTTAGCTATAAAAAGGGTATAAGTTATAATAGCAAGCAGTTAACAAAGATATTTTTATTTAGCTTTAGTACAGTTTTTACTTACGTATAAAATTAAGTAGCTTTTAGCATAGCTTTTTAAAGCTATTAGTCCTAAGTAATACAATATATATATAGCACTTAAAAAGTAAAAACTATTTTTTATAAAAACTATAAAACTAATTAAGATTTATTTAAATTATTAAAACTTAATAAAATTTATAATTATATAAAAAATTATTAAATAACATAAAAATTAAATAGTTTTTTTTTTTAAGTTTAACTTTAAAATATGTTATATTAAAAACAAAGAAAATATTTAAGCAAACATATTTAGTTAATAAAGTTAAAAAGGATTTAAAGTTTTAAAAAAAAACATTTAAGTATTATATTTTTAAAAAAATAAAAGCTTAAAAGTTAAAATTATACTTAAAGATTTTATAAATATATAGCTATAATAAGCCTATAATTTAAAAAAGTTAATATAGCTATAAAAGCATAAAAAATTAAAAAATAATAAGCTAATATATAAACGCAAGGTTTACTTACTAAAATTTTTACAAAATAAGTTTATTAAAAAGTTCTATAAATATTTATTATATAAACACTAAAAAGCAATAAAAACAGTTAAATAACTACAGAAAAAATATAATTTTTTAGAACTATAAAATATATATATTGTATTACTTGGGCTAACGGCCTATTAGCTATGCTAGTTTTTATTTTTTATATATACAGGTAAAAACCGTGCTTGTAGGTTAAAAGCGAGCTATAAGCGGCTTACTTTTTTTCTAGTAGCTAAGTAAAAACATTTTATATTTATTCCTAAGTTGCACTAGTTTTGCTACAATTTTATTAAGTGCTTTGCTTTTTATTTCTTTGCTTTTAGGTTGTTTGCTTATTTGTATTATGCTATTAACTAGGTGTATGCACTTTTATATAATTACTTTGTAGTTTTTTTTTTTTTGTATTTTTTTTGCTTTGTAGTTTGTTTGCTTTAGTATTGTTGCTTGCTTTGTATTGCCTGTAGCAGTTTTTTTAGTTTTAGCACTTATTTAGCTAAATGTGCTGCTTTTTTTTTTTAGTTTTTTTTTAAACCTTTTTTTATTATATTACTAATGCATTATAGTTTGTTTGCTTTAGTATTACTGCTAGCTTTTTGCTGCACTAATTTTTTTATAATTAAATTATAACTAAGTTATAAGTAAAATTAATTGCTTATTACTTTTTAGTTTGCTTTTTGCATATTTATTTTTTAAGCTGCTTTTATGCTTTTTGCAGTAAGCTTATTAAGTAAACATAGCTTATAAATAGCTTATGCACTAAGCAATATAAAGTAACAATAAGTAATAAGTTATTTTATTTAGCTATTTATGCTAATTTTTTTCTTTTTTAATTATTAATTTTATTACTTTTATTACTACTACTATTATATGCTTAGCTTATGTTTGCTTTAGTATGTTAAAATGCTTAGTTCGTAATATAATTAGTTATTAATACGTTATAATTATATAAAAATCTATTTTATTATAACTATTATGCTTTTTATAGTACGTATTTATAATTAGCTTAGCTTAAATATATATGCTAACTAATATTAAGCCTATATATTTAAAGTTATAAATTATTTTGCTGTAGTTTTTATTAGTTATTTAATTTATAGTATTAAATAAAGTAGCTAATAGCTTGCTATTATATAGTTTAAGCTTTTATAACTGCTTGTTGTTATGCTTTTTTGCTATAATGCTAATTTTCAAAATAAAAGTAAATGTTTTAGTACTTTATACTAAAGTATTATTAATAGCTTTAAAATTTGTATTTATTAAGCATACTAAAATGCTTAAGCTATATTATTATTATATTGCTTATATTATAGTAATATATTATGTACTTTTTATTACTGTTTTTTTTATGCTAACTATATAAAAACATTAATAACTTTTGCGTTTGCAATATTATTAGCAAGTTTACTAAGTGCTTACGATATAAAAAAAGCAAAGTAAGCACTAAAAGTAGCAGTTATAGTTTTATAAGTACTTTTAACTATATTAGTGTTTGCACGTTTTTAAGCTTTATTTTATGCTTATTTTAACTATTAAAGTTTTTTTAATTTTAAGTATTATTAATAATTTCTTAGCTTAAAAAAGTTAATAAAGAACTTTAATTGTTTATTAAAGCTTGCATAGCTATGTGCTATTTTTATACTAATAGAAATATTTAAACTGTATTTATAGCTAATATATAACTTTAAGTTGCAATTAAAAAAGCAAAAAAAGCTGCAGCAAGTAAAAAAGCCAAAAGTTTTATATAAATAAGCTAGTTAAAAAGTGTTTATATAACTTTTAAAAGTTAGCATTATTATATATTTAATAGCTAAAAGTTTTAGTAAAATTTTGGTATTTAGTGCTTAATAAAGTTGCTTAATTGTTTTGCTTTTTTATAATATATGCTTTTTAATTTCTGTAGTTTTATGTTTATAATTTTATATTGCTGTTTTTAATACTTTATTATATTATGCTTTACTTTAAAGTTTATAAACATAAACTTATAATAAGCAGCTTTTTTAAAACTATAAGTAGCAAATAGCTTTATAATAAATGCTTTAGTTTTTGCTTTATAGTTATAATAAACTTTTTTTAGCTTAAAGAAAAGCTAGTATTAATGCTTAGCTGTTTTTATTTTATATTTAAAGGCCTTTATTTTTATGTTTTTATAGCTGCTTATAACTTAATTAGTTCTTTAGCTATGTTATAATAGCTAAGCCTTTTTATATTTAAAACTTATTTAGCTATTTTATGTGCTTTTTTTAAGTTATATAATAATTAGTAGCTTAGTTAAAAATTTGTTTATTTTTTTAGTATACTACAAGTAAACTATAAAATATAGTTAAATTTATTATAAAAAAGTGCAATATTTGCAATAAAGCTAAAGTAGCTTAATATAAGCTTTATAAACTGCTATAATTAATATAAATACTTAAACAAGCATAGTACACTATTGCTTAAGATTTTATTATAGCATTACTTTTATTAACCGATTTAGTTATAAAAGTATAATATAATAAAATATAAGTTATTATTAATAAACTTATTAAGTATGCTTACTTTTTACTATTTAAAGGAAATATAATAGCTAAATAACTTATATATGCTTTTATATGCTAATATTTAAATAAACATAAATTACTAAAAAAAATTATTTTTAATTAAAATAAGCTATTTATTTTTAAGTTTAAAACTAGTTTTTTTAAATTTATTAGTATTAAACTAAAGTTTTTAATTGCTTACTATTTATAAACTAATAAACAAACAAAAAAACTAAACTAAATACTAAAGCAATATTTATAAAGTTATATTAACTATTAATAAAATAATTAAGTAAAACTATTATTAATAGCATAAATTTTATATAATATATTAATAAACAAAAATATAAATATATTTTTGCATAAAGCTATTTATAAACAATAAACAATTATTAAAAAACAAAAAAAAACATTAATAAAAGCACTTATTATTTTAATTATAATACTTTAAGCAAGAACTATTATAATAAAAATTAAAATGTTATAAGCTAAATTGCAACTATGTTTTTAGTTTTTATAATAATAAATATTTACTTGCAGCACACTAAAAAAGCAAACAAATTTTTAACTAGGCTATTAGTTATTATATAACCTAAAAAAAGCACGTAAAATAGCTAAATAAGTTTTAAATATAAAGAAGCTTAATTATTATAACATAACTAAAGAACTAATTAAGTTATAAGTAGCTATAAAAACATAAAAACAAAGGCTTTTAAACATAAAGCAAAAATAGCTAAGCATTAATACTAGCTTTTTTTTAAGCTAAGAAAGGTTTACTATAATTATAAAGCAAAAGCTAAAACATTTATTATAAAGCTATTTGCTACTTATAGTTTTAAAAAGGCTACTTATTATAGGTTTACGTTTATAAACTTTAAAGTAAAGCATAACATAATAAAGTACTAAAAACAGCAATATAAAATTATAAACATAAAACTATAGAAGTTAAAAAGCATACATTATAAAAAAGCAAAGTAATTAAGCAACTTTATTAAGCATTAAACATTAAAATTCTACTAAAACTTTTAGCTATTAAATATATAATAATGCTAACTTTTAAAAGTTATATAAATACTTTTTAACTAGTTTATTTATATAAAACTTCTGGCTTTTTTATTTATTGCAGCTTTTTTTGCTTTTTTAATTGCAACTTAAAGTTATATATTAGCTATAAATGCAGCTTAAATATTTTTATTAATACAAAAATAACGCGTAGCTATATAAGCTTTAATAAACAATTAAAGTTCTTTATTAACTTTTTTAAGCTAAGAAATTATTAATAGTACTTAAAATTAAAAGAACTTTAATAGTTAAAATAAGCATAAAATAAAGCTTAAAAACATGCAAACATTAATATAGTTAAAAGTACTTATAGAATTATAATTGCTACTTTTAGTGCTTATTTTGCTTTTTTTGCATTATAAGCACTTAGTAAACTTGTTAGTAATATTGCAAGCGCAAAAATTATTAATGTTTTTATATAGTTAGCATAAAAAAAACAGCAATAAAAAATGCATAACATATTATTATAACATAAGCAATATAGTAATAGTATAGCTTAAGCATTTTAGCGTGCTTAATAAATATAAATTTTAAAGCTATTAGTAATATTTTAGTGTAAAGCATTAAAGCATTTACTTTTATTTTAAGAATTAGTGTTATAGCAAAAAAACATAACAACAAGCAGTTATAAAAGCTTAAACTATATAATAGCAAGCTATTAGCTACTTTATTTAGTATTATAAATTAAATAACTAATAAAAACTGCAGTAAAATAACTTATAACTTTAAATATATAAGTTTAATACTAGTTAATATATATATTTAAGTTAAGCTAGTTATAAATACGTACTATAAAAAGCATAGCAGTTATAATAAAATAGATTTTTATATAACTATAATATATTAATAACTAATTATATTATGAACTAAGCACTTTAATATATTAAAACAAGCGTAAGCTAAGCATATAATAGTAATAATAATAAAAGTAATAAAATTAATAGTTAAAAAAGGAAAAAATTAGCATAAATAGCTAAATAAAGTAACTTATTACTTATTGCTACTTTATATTGCTTAATATATAAGCTATTTATAAGCTATACTTATTTAATAAGTTTACTATAAAAAGCATAAAAGCAGCTTAAAAAATAAATATGCAAAAAGCAAACTAAAAAATAATAAGCAATTAACTTTGCTTATAACTTAGTTATAACTTAGTTATAAAAAAACTAATATAATAAAAAGCTAGCAGCAATACTAAAGCAAGCAAACTATAATGCATTAATAATATAATAAAAAAAAGTTTAAAAAAAAACTAAGAAAAAAAAGCAGCATATTTAGCTAAGTAAGTACTAGAACTAAGAAAACTACTATAAGTAGCATAAAGCAAGCAGCAATACTAAAGCAAGCAAACTACAAAGCAAAAAAAATACAAAAAAAAAAGAACTATAAAGTAACTACGTAAAAGTATATATACCTAATTAATAGTATAATATAAGTAAGCAAACAACTTAAAAGCAAAAAAATAAAAAGCAAAGCACTTAATAAAATTATAGCAAAACTAGTGCAACTTAAAAGTAAATATAAAATGTTTTTATTTAGCTACTAAAAAAAAAATAAGCTGCTTATAGCTTGCTTTCGACTTATAAGCACAGTTTTTACCTATATATATAAAAAATAAAAACTAGTATAGCTAATAAGCTGTTAGCCTAAGTAATACAATATATAATAATAAATATTAATATATTATAACAAAAAACAAACTAAAGAACTAACTTTTAAGAAAAAAAACAAAGTTTATTTGCTATAATAAAAACAAAATGCAAATATTAATATTTTCTAAATTAAAATAAAACAACTAAGCAATAAATTAAAATTTAAAAAACTTAGCTCTTTTAAAATTAAGGAAGTTATTTTACTTATTAACTATAAACTGTTATTACTAAAAAATATGCAAATTTACTTTGTTTTTTATATTTTTTTGCTAAAATTAGCACTTATTAAAATATTTATTAAAATATAACTAAAAATAAAAACAGATTAAAACATTTATAAAGTTAAAAATATACTAGATTTTTGTTAAAATAATAATAATATTAAGTATTTTATTAAATAAAAAAAATATTTATATGTTAATAATACTTAAAAACCTAAAAAACACTTAAAAATCGCTAAAATAATTATAAACTAGTTTTATTGTTAATACTTTAATTAATTAAAGCTAAAAAAAAAAGATTAACTTTAAATAAAACGTTTAATATGTTTTAATTAAACTTTAAAAAAACAACTAGTAATAGTTATGTTGCTTTAGCGCGCTATTTTTATTTTTTAGCTATATAACGCTTTTTTGCTTTAACTTGCTTAAACTTTTTTAAACTATTTAAACTATAAGCTATAATAGTAGCTATTTTTTTTTGCTATAATTTCTTTTGTTGCTTAAAACAGCAGATTTTTATACTTATTTTTTTATGTTTTTTTATTAGCATATTTAATTTATTTTTTAGCTTTTTGTGCTAAAAAGTAAGCTGCTATATTTGCTTTAAAAATAAACCTTTAGCGTTATAATTTGCTTGTTTAGCTACAATACATTTAATATATTAATTAAAGTTAAATTTTAACATTAAACATTTTGTATTACAACAATTGTAGCAAAAGCATAAAGCTATTTTAATTAATTTTAGTTTAATAAAAAAAAGCAAAGCAAAGTTTTATTAAGCTTTTTGTTTAAAACGCAACAAGCGAAGTTTTTTAAAAACTTTACTAAACATAATAAGCATAAAAAGCAAAAAAAAGAAAATAAAAAAAGGAAAACTTACAAAAAAGAAAACACAAAATTATTAAAACAACAATTACGGAAAAAAAAAATAATGTTATAAAATAAGCTAACTAAGCTAGTTAAAAAGCCATATATAAAAAAAGCATACATAAAAAAAGTTTTATTTGCTAAAAAGATATATATTTAAACTACTATAAGGGTTTAATATATAAACTTAATAAACTTAAGCGTTAAGTTTATTAAGCTTTAAACTTAACGAACTTAAGCGTTAAGTTTATTAAGCTTTAAACTTAAAACAATATAACGTTAAGTTTATTAAAAAAAGCAACATTTATAAATTACTACTACTGTTTTTTTTATTTATATAATTATATACTTTTTATATTTAGTTACTTATTTAGTTTTAGCTTTTTAGCTATTAATTTTTTATAACTGCTAAGCATTAATACATTTATTACTTTTAATCTTTTAAAACCCTTATTAATGCATAGTAGTAAAAATACCCTAAAAACTTCTTTAACGGATTATTGCTAAAGATCCTATTATTACCTATAAATTAAGACTTTAAAAGCAAACCTGTTATATTAATATATAATAAATCTGTTACATTATTAATACTAAATTATTAAATTTTCTTTTGTTTTTTCTTTAGTTTTTATTTTTTTAGCTTTATATAATTAAATAATCTTGCTTAATTTTCTATAGCAAGATTTTATTTTTACTAAGCTTACTTTAAACTTTGCTTAAATGTTTACTATTTTACTAAATGCTTATTATTGCTTAATAGTAGCTCTAAGTTATTACTAGTAGTTTAAATATATAAAATATAAACTAGTAACTTTTTAAAGTGTAATAATAGTGTTTTTTGCTTTTTAGTAGTTCTAAAGTTTTTATTAAGTATTAAATAGTTTAAACTAAAAGCAAAAAAAGCTGTTTAGTTTTAAATAAAAGTAATAAAGCAATTAAAAATAAAAAAACTTATATGTAAGCATTAATGCAATAAAATAAACTTAAGTAGTTAAAACTAATAAGCAGTTTTTATTTTTGTTTTTTTTGTTTTTATGCATTTTTAAAAAAAAGCAATAATAATTTATACTAAAACTAAGCTGCTTAGCTATTTAAAAAACATTAAAATAAAATAAAGACTTATATTTTTAGTATAATAGTAAAAAAAGTGCTAATAAACTAGCTGCTATAAAACTAACAAATATAAAACTAATAAAAAAAAAGCTATAAAAAACACGCTTAGTTTTAAGCAAAAAAAAATGGTTTTATGTATTATAACTTAATTATATAAACTTATACAATTAATAAAAATAAAAAACAAAACAATTAGTAAAAAAACAAAAAAAAAAAAAAAAAAAATCTATTGCTTTAGCTTTTGTTAGTTATTACTTTTTAAAGCGCTTTATAGTATAATAACTAAAAAAATAAAATAAGCTATTATATTTTTTAATACTTGAAATATTTAAAGTACTAAAAGTTATATTGCAGCTTTTATAAACTTAAAAAGCTTTTATAACTTATTATATTTTTTTTGCTTTTTGCAGCTTAACTATTATAGCTTTAATTATTAAAAGCTTTATTATTTTAATTTAGTTTTTAGTAAATAGTTATAGTACTAGTAATTTATATATTAAAGTTAGGATTTTTTAGTTTTTAGTATTTTTAGTTATTTTATATAAATTGCTTTAATTTTTTAAAAAAAAACAACCTTTTTAATTTTTTGCTAGTTAGTTTTGCTAATTAATATTATTTATAATTAACATTTTTTTTAACTTTATAAAAGCTAATTTATTTATATAGCAGTTTTTTATTATTAAACTTATTTATTAAAAGTATAGTATTATAAAAAAAAATAAAAAAGCTTTTTTTAAATAGTTGCTTAATTTTATAGGCATTTTTTTAAGATTTAGCTTTTATAGCTAATTTTTTTTTTTTAGTTATAATTGCTTTAACTTTTATAACATTTTAGTTATAGCGTTTTAATTGCTTAACTTTAGCTTTAATAAAATTTTTATAAAAAGCAATATTTTATTACTTAATTACTTTTTATGTTAGTATTACATTTTTTATTAGTAAAATTAGCATTTTTTTATATATTAGTTTATATAAGCTATAGTTATAATAGCGCATAAAAATATAATTTGCTTATACTACTAAATTTAAGTACTTTAGCTAATTTTTTTTAGTTTTATTTGTTATTTATATAAAGCTTTTTTTTATTAGTTTATAGCTTTTTTTAATAAAGCTTTAAGCTTAAAAATAATAAGCTAAACTATAGTTTATTTTATAGCTTAAAATATTTACTGCGTTTTTTACTTTTTTTTTAAATTTAGAGCTATTATTACATTTAATTTTAATAAGAACTTTATGCTAAAACATGATTTTTTTTTTAATAAATTTAAGTATTTTTAGAAAATTTACGTGTTTTAAAAGCTTAGCTTTTAAATAAGTTATTATTTTGTATTTTGCTTTTATAATAGCTTTAAATTTGTTGCTTAATAGCATAGTTTGCATATTTATAACTTAAAAAACTAAAAGATTTAAAAAATAATTAAAATAATGTTTTTTAGTTTTTTTGCTATTAGTAAATTTTTAGTAATTAAAATAACTAGCAATTATAATATAAACATTTTAATAAAAGCTTTTTTAGTAGTATTTTTAAGTTATTTATTAAGTTATAAATATTTAGCTTTTATATGTTATTTTTTTATAGTTTTTTTTAATAAAAGCTTTTTAGGTTTTTTTGTTATTAATAACCTTTTTTAGTATTTTTTTAAACTTTGCTTTTTTTTAAAAAGTAAACTTATTAATAAAAAATTTAAAGGCTTTTTTTTTAAAGTATTTTCGCTTTTTTTTTGTTGTAAGTCCTTTTAAAACTTGCTTAAAAATAAAATATTTAATAATCTGCTTACTTTTTTTGCTTTAATTTTCTTTTAAATATAATAAAAGTTTTATTTTTTAGTATACTAAGCTTTTAACTAGTTAATTGCTTAATTTTTTATATATAATAGTAATAACTATTATATATAATTAAAAATTAATAAAATTTTTTATATTTTTTTTTTAATAATTATTTAATTTATTTAATAGCTTAAAAGGTTTCTTAAAAAGCTTATTAATAGCTATATGTTTTTTTTTTAGCATATAATAAAGTATAAAATTAAAAGTTTTTATATAAGCTATTTATTTTATTAATTGTTACGAAATAGGCTAACTAGGCCGGTTAAAAGGCTATATATAAAGAAAATATGCGTAAAAGAAGTCTTATTTGCTAAAAGAATATATATTTAAACCACTATGAGGGTTTAATGCATGGACTTAATAAACTTAAACGTTAAGTTTATTAAGCCTTAAACTTAACGAACTTAAGCGTTAAGTTTATTAAGCTTTAAACTTAAAACAGTATAGCATTAAGTTTATTAAAAAAGGCAATGTTTATAAATTATTACTACTGCTTTTTTTGTTTATATAATTATGTACTTTTTATATTTAGTTATTTATTTAGTTTTAGCTTTTTAACTATTAATTTTTTTATAACTACTAAGCACTAATATATTTATTACTTTTAATTTTTTAAGACTTTTATTAATGCATAGAAATAAAAGTACTTTAAAAATTTTCTTAATAAACTACTGCTAAAAATTTTATTATTACTTGTAAATTAAAACTTTAAAAGCAAACTTATTATATTAATATATAATAAGTTTGTTATATTTTAATAGCTTTTTAATTAATAAAACTTAATACTTAAAACAAATATTAGTATAAAAAAGTTAAGTAATAATTAATTTATAAAGTAAACTTTTAAAAGCATACTTAAAAAATATTTAAAAAATAAAAATGCTAATTAGTATTATATAAGTAAACTTTACTTAATAATTAATAAATTAAGTTTAAGTTATATTACTAAAAACAAAAAGTTAAAAATTAAGTTTAAAGATTTTAAAAACTTTTAAAATTAATAATATATTAAAACAACAAACTTTAGTACTTTTATTAGCTACTTTTATTAAAGAAAAAGCAGTAATAAAAAAAAAAAAATTAAGTAGTAGCAGTAAAAAAAAACTAATATTAATACTAGCGCTATAAAGTAAACTAGTTGCTTTAACTTAAAAAATAGCTTAAATACTAAACGTTATAACTTTTAAACTAATATAAATACTAGTTATAATAATTAAAGCAGCAATAATAACTGCTATTATAATAACAAATTAAAGCTTTAAATAAATAATTATATTATAATTAATACTAATATTATTATTAGCAAACTTAATACTTACTTTTATTATTATTATACTTAAAGTAATAATTTAAAATAAAAAACCTAGCTTTTTATTATTATTACTGCTTTTATTATTAAGATTATTTATAATATTAAAAATATTAAATATTAAAAGTTTTAAATTTACTGCTTTAAAGCTTTATAATAAATTTATAAATATAAAAGCCTTTTTAATTTATGTTAAACTTTATTTAAAATAGCACTTTATTACTATTATAAAAAAAGATTAAAAAGTAATAATTATTTTATAATTTTTGTTAAAAAAAATACTAAAATGGTTTTAACTTATTTTAAAGGATTTTTTAAAAGCTAATAAATTAACTAACTTTAAGCTAAAAATAAAAAAGATTTTTAAGAATTACGTTAAGTTTAAAAATTAAATAAAAGCATTATTTAAAAATACTTAAAAAGCAAAATACGCTAAAAAAATATTTTATTGTTTAAAACAAACAAAAGCAACAATAAATTACGCTATAAAATTTAAACAATTAGCAGCAATTTTAAAATTACTTAAGCTTATATTATTTTATTTATTTTATAGTAAACTTAAAACTTAAGTTTAAAATAAACTATGCAAAATAAATAAACTAGCAAAAATTAATATATATATTAATATAACTATTATAATTAATTAATAATTATTTAATTAGTACTTTAAAACTAAAAGAACTAAAAAAAATAAAAAAAAAAATATTTAGAAAAATGTTAAATAAAGATTTAAACAAATTAGTAAAGTTTAAAAATAATAATCTTAAAATATGTTTAAAGTTAAATGTTATAACTGCAAAAAAAAAAAACACTTTTAAAAATAATGCTAATTTAAGAAAAAGAACAAAAAGAAAAGCTATAAAAAGAAAAAAATCTTTTAGCTTAAAAAAAAAATATAAGTTATAAAAGTTTAAAACAATAAAAAACAATAAAGCAACTTAAAAAATATGTTTTTAAAGCAAAAGTATAAAATTGCTGTTTTAAATTAAAACAAAAATATTATACTAAACAAATTTAAATGCTTTATTTATATAAGTTAAAATAAATAAGCATATAAATATTATTTAAAAGCTTTATAGTTATTAAAACAAATTACAAAAAAATATATTTACTATATAAACAATTAAAGTTATTTAATATATAACTTAAAAAAATAGTTTAATTAAAAATAACAAACAATAAAAAGTAATAAGTTAATATAGTTAGCAAATTTATAAAACTATAAAAATTTTAAACTATTAAAGCTTAAAATATAGCTTAAAAAAAAGTTATATTTAAAGAAATAAAACTATAACTATAAATAATATAGTTATTAAACTAAATATAAACTATTAAAATATTTAATTGCTAAATAAACTTAAAAAAATAAAACTTATAAAATTTTAAAATAAAAACAAATAAAATTAAAAGCTATAAAAAATACTATAAAAAAAAAACTAATAAAAATAAACGAAATATTTTTATAGCTTAAACTACTTTAAATATAATAAAATAAAAAAGCATTAATAGTTAATATAAAAACTAATATGTTTTAAAAACTAAAACTAGCAATTTAATTAATTGCTAAAAATTATTACTATAATAAAACTATAATAAAAAACAATAATAATATTTTATGCTTAAAAGATTTAAGATATAATGAAATATTATAAAATTGCTATATAATATATTATTGCTATTAATATTTACTTAATAAATTAAAAAATAATTAGTTTTTTAAACAAATTGCAAAAATAAAAATATAGGATTTTTATAAATTAAAGTAGTTAGTTATAACTATAGTTTATTATAAAAATTTATAAAGATTTACAACATTTAAAAAAAATTTTAATTATACTTATAATATTAGTTTAAAAAAATGCAAAAATAACTACTATAAATATTATTAGCTAATTAAAGCATAATTATATTAAGAAATAGTTATTAAAAGCAAAAAAGCTTAAAAACTATAATTTAAAGCTTAACTAAAAGCAAAAACAAAATAAAGTATAATAATATTTAAAATACTAAATAAAACAAGCATTTAAACATTTTATAAAAAAAAATTAAAAAACAAAATAAGCACTTGCTAAAAAGGTAGCAAATAGCTAAAAAAACTAAAGCTTTACATAAAGTTTAATGCAATAATTAAAAAAATTAGTTTAAAGTTAAATTTATATATTAAAAAAAGAAATATAACATTTTAATTAACTTAAAAGCATAAACTAATATAATTTTACTTAAAGTAACAAAACAAAATAAAATTTCTTAAAAATATAAGCAAAGATCTTAAAAAATTAAAAGATTTAATAGTAATACTTCTAGCTATAATAATAGTTGCATACTTAAAGAAATTAAACTTTTTAATATATTTATATAAAAATATAAAAAATAAATTATATTAAATATTGCTAATATATTTAATTATAATATTATTTTAGAAATATTATAGCTAAAAACTAAGAACTTTTTAATTTAATAAAAAGTAAAGATTATTAATTAAAAAAGCAAAAAACAAAGCAAGAAAATTAGAAAAATCACAAAAAAAATCCTAAACAAAATACTAAAAGTATATTATAGATTTTATAAACTATTTAAAAAAAGAAAAAAAAAAAAACTTTTTAAACATAGCTTATAAAACTACTACATTTTTATTAAAAAAAAATATTAACTAAAGCTTTATTAAATATACTATATAAGCTTAAATAAAACAAATGCTTTATAGAAGTACATTTAAAAAAATCTAGCAAAAAGATTTTTAAAAAAATCTTAGTTATTTGCTAAATACTTTATAGTACTAATACTTAAAATAAAAAATAAAAAATAACTAATTAATAAAGAAAAAAAACTAGTATAGCAAATAATAGTTAATTATTAATTATTAAACGTAATTATTATTGCAAATAAATACTTCTTTATTTTATTAGTAATTATAAAAGAAAATATTAGCTAAGCAGAATAGTTTATAGTAGTTAATATTTTAAATAAATATTATGCTATTAAAATAGCTAAAGAAAAAAAATAAAAAACTATTATATAAATAGTATATAAACTATATAAGTATATAATTATGCTATAAAAACTACAAAACGCATTAGCTAGCTTTTAATACATAATAATAATAATTTTACAAAAGTTTTTAAACAAGTTTATGTTTATTTATTTAAACAATATTTTAATTTATTTTAAAACATTAAAAAAACATAAAAAATATATAACTTAAGTATTAAAAATACTTAAATAAGCAAAATTATAACTTAATACAAAAAAATGTATATAATATATATAAAAGATTAATTTTTTAGAATTTATAATTATTTTAAAATAAATATAGATTTAACAGTTAAAAATTAATATAGTACAAAACTAGAAAATATTTAATTTAGCTATTATTATAAATATATAATAAACATTAAGATTTTTGAACTATGTTTAAATGTTAATTTAGAACTTTAGAAAAATGGCATTTTATTTTATAAAGTATATAAAGAAAAAATACAAAAAAAAGTTTTTTTTAATTTTAAAAGAAGCTTAAAAAGCTTTTAAAGAACTAAAACTAAAAGTTACTTCTGATTTTATAGTTAAACTACTTAATTTATAAAAAAAAAAAAAGCTAAAAACAAATGCTTTAAATAATATAATTATAAAAGTTTTAAAACAACTAAAAAATAACAAAAAATAGCATTTAGTAGCTTATTATTTTAAAGCACTATAAAACGTAGTATTATAATACTTTATATATAACAAAGAACTATTTGTAATTATTATAGCACTTAAAAAATAAAAACTGTTTTTTATAAAAACTATAAAGCTAATTAAAATTTATTTAAATTATTAAAACTTAATAAAATTTATAACTATACAAAAGATTACTAAATAACATAAAAATTAAATGGTTTTTTTCTTTAAATTTAACTTTAAAATATGTTACATTAAAAGAAAAAAAAACATTTAAGCAAATATACTTAGTTAACGAAGTTAAAAAGGATTTAAAGTTCTAAAAAAAAACATTTAAATATTATATTTTTAAGGAAATAAAAGCTTAAAAGTTAAAATTATACTTAAAAACTTTATAAATATATAGCTATAATAAGCTTATAACTTAAAAAAGTTAGCAAAACTACAAAAATACAAAGAATTAAAAAAAAACAAGCTAATATATAAACGTAAAGTTTACTTACTAAAATCCTTATAAAATAAATTTATTAAAAAGTTTTACGAATATTTATTATATAAACATTAAAAAGCAACAAAAATAGTTAAATAACTATAGAAAAAATACGATTTTTTAAAACTATAAAACATAGTTAAATTTATTATAAAAAAGTATAATATTTGTAATAAAGCTAAAATAGTTTAATATAAGCTTTATAAACTGCTATAATTTATATAAATACTTAAACAAACATAGCATACTATTGCTTAAAATTTTATTATAGCATTACTTTTATTAATTAATTTAGTTATAAAAATATAGTACAATAAAATATAAGTTATTATTAATAGATTTACTAAGTATGCTTATTTTTTATTGTTTAAAAGAAATATAATAGCTAAATAACTTGCATATGCTTTTATATAACAATATTTAAATAAGCATAAACTACTAAAAAAGATTATTTTAAACCGAAATAAATTGTTTACTTTTAAGTTTAAAACAAGTTTTTTTAAATTTATTAGTATTAAGCTTAAGTTTTTAACTGTTTATTACTTATAAACAAATAAACAAACAAAAAAACTAAACTAAATACTAAAATAATATTTATAAAGTTATATTAACTACTAATAAAACAATTAAGTAAAACTATTATTAATAGTATAAATTTTATATAATATATTAATAAACAAAAATATAAATATATCTTTATATAAAGCTGTTTATAAATAGTAAGCAATTATTAAAAAACAAGAAAAAACATTAATAAAAGCACTTGCTATTTTAATTATAGCACTTTAAGCAAAAATTATTATAACGGAAATTAAAACGCTATAAGCTAAATTGCAATTATGCTTTTAGTTTTTATAACAACAAATGTTAATATATTATAACAAGAAACAAACTAAAGAACTAACTTTTAAAAAAGAAAACAAGGTTTATTTGCTACAATAAAAATAAAACGCAAACATTAATATTTTTTAAATTAAAACAAAATAACTAAGCAATAAATTAAAATTTAAAAAACTTGGCTTTTTTAAAATTAAAAAAGTTATTTTACTTATTAACTATAAACTGTTATTATTAAAGAATATGCAAATTTATTTTGTTTTTTATATTTTTTTACTAAAACTAGCACTTATTAAAACACTTATTAAAATATAACTAGAAATAAAAACAGATTAAAATATTTATAAAGTTAAAAATATACTAAATTTCCGTTAAAATAATAATAACGTTAAATATTTTATTAAATAAAAAGGATATTTATATGCTAATAATACTTAAGAACTTAAAAAATACTTAAAAACTACTAAAATAATTATAAACTAGTTTTATTGTTAATATTTTAACCGGCTAAAGCTAAAAAAAAAGAATTAACTTTAAATAAAGCATTTAGCGCATTTTAATTAAATTTTAAGGAAATAACTAGTAATAGCTATGCTGCTTTAATGCGTTGTTTTTGTTTTTTAGCTATATAATGCTTTTTTGCTTTAATTTATTTAAGCTTTTTTAGATTATTTAAACTATAAGCTATAGTAGCAGCTATTTTTTTTTGCTATAATTTCTTTTATTGCTTAAAACAACAGATTTTTGCACTTATTTTTTTATGCTTTTTTATTAGCATGTTTAATTTATTTTTTAGCTTTTTATGTTAAAAAATAAGCTATTATATTTGCTTTAAAAACAAACTTTTAGCATTGCAATTTGCTTGTTTAGCTATAACATATTTAATACATTAATTAAAGTTAAATTTTAACATTAAATATTTTGTGCTATAACAATTATAGCAAAAACATAAAGCTATTTTAATTAATTTTAATTTAATAAAAAAAAGTAAAGCAAAGTTTTATTAAGCCTTTTGTTTAGAATGCAACAAGCAAGGTTTTTTAGAAACCTTACTAGATATAATAAGCATAAAAAGCAAAAAAAAAGAGATAAAGAAAAAAAACTTACAAAAAAGAAAACATAGAATTATTAAAACAATAATTATGAAAAAAAAAAATAATATTATAAAATGGGTTAATTAAGCTAGTTAAAAGGCTATATATAAAAAAGATATACGTAAAAAGAGTTTTATTTGCTAAAGAAATATATATTTAAATTACTATAAAGGTTTAATGCATAAACTTAATAAACTTAAGCGTTAAGTTTATTAAGCTTTAAACTTAATAAACTTAAGTGTTAAGTTTATTAAGCTTTAAACTTAAAATAGTATAACGTTAAGTTTATTAAAAAAAGCAATGTTTATAGATTACTACTACTGTTTTTTTTGTTTATATAATTATGCACTTCTTGTATTTAGTTATTTATTTAGTTTTAGCTTTTTAGCTATTAATTTTTTTATAACTGCTAAGCACTAATATATTTATTACTTTTAATTCTTTAAGACTTTTATTAATACATAAAGGTAAAAGTACTTTAAAAATCTTTCTAACGAACTACTACTAAAGATTTTATTATTACTTGCAAATTAAAACCTTAAAGGCAAACCTATTATATTAATATATAACAAGTCTGTTATATTAATTAAGCATTTAGTAATGCTAAAAATCTATTGTTTAGTTAAGCTATAAAAACTTTTGCATTAGTTTTTAAATAAAACGTAATTTTATAAAAATAGTTATATAACTTCTAAAAAGTTTTAATAATAGCAAGCTTTTTTAACTTTATAGCATTATATTTTTTTTAAGGCTTTTTTATATTTTAAACTTATATTTTGCTAGTTTAATAGCTTTATTAACTTTTTAATATAAAATAGCGCTTTAGCTAGTTTTAAAAGTATTAACTTTTAGCTAAATAAATTTCTTTGTATAATTAAAAGTAATAAAAATAAAAGCTATTATAATAGCTTTTTAAAGCTTTTTTATAGTTTTTTTCTGCAGTTTTTTAAAACAAAATAGCTTATTTTTTTATAACAAAACTATTAATAATTTTGTAATTATAACATACTTTTATATTTATATTTAATAATATACTATTATTTTTAAAAAAAACTATACTTTTATAATGTTTTTATAAGTTTTTTACTTAAGAATTTTTATTACTTTTATTTTTACTAAGCTTTTGCTATTAATATTACATATATAGCTAACTATTTTAGTTGTTTGTTTTGTTTATTTACTTTTAAGTATACTAGCTATAATTTTAGCTAGCTTAAAATTAAATAGCATAACATTAAAATTTTTAAAATGTTTTAGTATAAACTGCTTAATACTTAAAACAACTTTATAATTATTATACTTAATAATAAGTTTTTTAACTATTATATTATTAAAAAAAAGTTTGCACTTTATTAGTAATATATTATATAAAACTTTTAATAATACCTTTAAAAATTAAGCTACTAAATTTATTGCTTTTTATAGAAAAATAGTTATTTAAAAAAAGCTTATTAATATAAAAAAAGCAATTATTGCTTAGCTAAAAATAAAAAGTAATATTTAATTATATTTTAAAAATAAATTAATTATAAAAATTATTTTATATATTGCAAACTTTTTAAAGAACTTATTATAGCTTTAAGAAAAATTAGCATTATATATAATAACTATGTTTATTTTTATAGCTAAATTAATTAATTAAACCTTTTTACTTTTTTTTTGTATTAAAAACTAAGCGTTGTAATACAAACTGTAAGCTTTTTTAAGAATGCTATATTTAAGTTAAGTTTTTAAAACCTTTATAGTAATATTTTTTAAAAGCTTAAAAATTAAAATGCTGCAAACTTGCTATGCTTTATAAAAAACTGTTTTAATTTTATAAAAAAGAGAGATTTTATTATGTATTTTTTTTATTTTAGAAAAGTTCTAAAAAAGTGCTATTTTTTTGCAATACTATATTTTAATTAATAATGCTGCTTTTTACTAAATAAAGTTAATTATACAAAGCTTTTTTAAAAAAATAGCTAGTTATTTAATAGTTAATTAAATGCTTTTAGAAGTAATACTAAAACATAAATATATGTTTTAATAAATGCTATTTTATTAAAATAGCGCAAAATTTTCTAAGTAATAGCTTGCTTTTTTTAAAGCTTGCTTTTTTTATTTATAAAATCTAAATAAAACAGTACTATTAAATAGTATATTATTTCTAAAATAAATCTTTTTGTTTTTTGTTTTATATATTATATTTAAAATTATTGTTTTATTTTTTATTAATTTATTAGTTTTTAAAGCTTAAAAAGTTAATAATGCTTAAGTTAAAGTTATAATTAAGTTATTTTTGTTTTTTAATTTATATGCAAAATTTTTAGTTTTTACAATTGTTAATCTTTTAGTGTTTTTTTACTTTAGCGCTTTTTTTATTGCAATTAAAAATATTTTAAATAATTAATTATTATTAAAAACAGCGCAGATTTTTTTATTGTTTTATATTTTTAAATTCTTAAAAAGTTTAATATTTTATATAAAAAAAGTTAAAAAAGCTATTAATGTTATATTATTATATAGGTTTTAGTTCTTTTAAAAGTTTGCATTTGCATATTTCTTTAAAAAGTATTTATTTAATTTTTTTTTTGTTTTTTTTTGCTAATTATTAGATTTTTTATTTAAGGTCCGGTATTTTTGTGCTTTATGTAGCTTATTTGCTAAGCTAGTAGTTTAGCAAATATATATTAGTTTTTTAATTATTAATGTTTTTAAGCTTTTAAATTCGGATTTTTAATATAGTTTATTATTAATACAATAATTTAGCTTGTTTTAAATATTATATTAGCTATTATATAAAAGCTTTAAAAATATAAACTTATTTAAAACTTTATAATAAAGTTTATTTTTA
>MU400918.1:0-22788 GCA_022578965.1 Xylaria sp. FL1777 | reverse complement strand
TATATTATTTTTAATTTATTAATTAATTATTTTATTACTAAAATAAATTATTAATTATTAAATGTTTTTATAATAATTATTTTTTATATATTTATGTTAATATTAGTTAAAAAATAAATAAATAAAATAGTTTTAGTTAATTAAATAGTTATTTTTTAGCTTTTTTTTAATATATTTATAACTTACTTTTTTTAAATATTTATTGCTACTAATAGTAAAATAAATAACTTAAGCTTTAGTAAATATAAAAAAAAAGCTTGTTTTTTTTTTTAATTTGTTTTTTTTTAAGTAGTTTTAAAGCTTAGATTTTTTTTATAATTTTTTTTTTTAGTGCTTAAGTTTTTAAACTACTTAATTTATGCTTTTATTATAAAGTTTTTGTTTTTAAGTAGCATAATTAATGCTTGCTTAATTAAGCATTTAAAAAATAATTTTTTTATTATTAATAAAGTCCTTAATAATTAAAAAACATTATAATAATTAATTAATATTTAAAAAATTAATATTGCTTAGCTAATAAATAGTTGCATTTATAATATTTAAAAAGTTAAGTTTACTAATAAGTAACAAAATATATATGCTTTTTTTTTTTTTTAAATCTTGTTTTTTTTATTTAGTTAATTTTTTTTGTTTTATATAATTAAACATTAAGCTATTTATAAATTAAAATTTTTAGTAATAATACTAGTAATAAATATATTTAATAAAAAGTTAGTTATAATTTTTTTTATATATGCTATATAAATTAATATATTTAAGCTAGTTTTAGCTAAATAAAAAAGCAAAAGCATTTAAAATTTTGCTTATTATATATAAAAGCAACTAAAAGTAATTCTTAAAACAAATATATATATTAGATTTTTTATAACTTTTGTTAATTTATAGCTATATTTATATAGCTATTTAAAATATAAAATGTTATGCTTTATAAGCATTATAAACAATTATTAATAATAGCTAAAAACAAAAAATATATAAAGCTTTATTTTTTTTTTTTTTGCTATATTATTTTAAATTAAAAGTTTAATATATATATTAATTATATGTTTATTATTTAGTTATAAAACTGTTTATTTTATAAGTTTAAAAGCAATATAGCTAAATATTTTAAAGCTAATATAATAATTATAGCAGTTAAAAAAAATCTTACGTTTAAAAACTTTAAAAAATAAATAGTTTTAACTAAAAATACTTTTGTTTGTTTAACTAAAAAAAAAACTAAATTAAAATGCAAATTAAAGCGTTTTTTTTAAGCTAATTTTGTTGCTTAACTTATTAAAAGTAATATTAATAAGCAATAATTTAATATTGCTTAAAAAATTAGCATAACACTTAAGTATTTAAAAAAATAACCAAAAAAATAAATTAAATAAGTTATATAAAGTAAAATAAAATAAAAAATTAAACAATTTGCTTATATAGCAATGTTTTTTTTAATATAATTTAAAATTATTTTTTTTTATTATATAGCTTATAAATTTCTTTTTAAGCATAATAAATAAAAAAAAAATAATTATTATATAAAAAGTTAAGTTGCAACATTTATAAAAGCAAATATATAAAACTTTTATAACAAAAAAATCAAAAATATATAAAATAAAAATTATTAATACTAAATTATTAAATCTTTTTTTGTTTTTTTTTTAGTTTTTATTTTTTTAGCTTTATATAATTAAATAATTTTGCTTAATTTTTTATAGCAAGATTTTATTTTTGCTAAGCTTGCTTTAAACTTTGCTTAAACGTTTATTATTTTATTAAATGCTTATTATTGCTTAATAGTAGCTTTAAATTATTATTAATAATTTAAGCATATAAAATATAAACTAATAACTTTTTAAAGTATAGTAATAATGTTTTTTGCCTTTTAATAGTTTTAAAGTTTTTATTAAATATTAAATAGTTTAAATTAAAAGCAAAAAAAGCTATTTAGTTTTAAATAAAAATAATAAAGCAATTAAAAGTAAAAAAACTTATATATAAGCGTTAGTATAATAAAATAAACTTAAGTAGTTAAAACTAATAAGCAGTTTTTATTTTTGTTTTTTTTGTTTTTATGCATTTTTAAAAAAAAGCAATAATAATTTATATTAAAACTAAGCTGCTTAGCTATTTAAAAAACGTTAAAATAAAATAAAAACTTATATTTTTAATATAATAGTAAAAAAAGTGCTAATAAACTAGTTACTATAAAACTAACAAATATAAAATTAATAAAAAAAAAGTTATAAAAAACGCGCTTAATTTTAAGCAAAAAAAAATAGTTTTATATATTATAACTTAATTATATAAACTTATATAATTAGTAAAAATAAAAAACAAAATAATTAATAAAAAAACAAAAAGTAAAAAAAAAAAAATTTATTGCTTTAGCTTTTATTAGTTATTATTTTTTAAAGCACTTTATAGTATAATAGCTAAAAAAATAAAGTAAGCTATTATATTTTTTAGCATTTAAAATATTTAAAACGTTAAAAGTTATACTGCAGCTTTTATAAACTTAAAAAGCTTTTATAACTTGTTATATTTTTTTTGCTTTTTGTAGCTTAATTGCTATAGCTTTAATTATTAAAAGCTTTATTATTTTAATTTAGTTTTTAATAAATAGCTGCAGTATTAATAGTTTATATATTAAAGTTAAAATTTTTTAGTTTTTAATACTTTTAATTATTTTATATAAATTGCTTTAATTTTTTAAAAAAAAACAACTTTTTTAATTTTTTACTAGTTAGTTTTACTAATTAGTATTATTTATAATTAATATTTTTTTTAACTTTATAAAAGCTAATTTATTTATATAGCAGCTTTTTATTATTAAACTTATTTATTAAAAGCATAATATTATAAAAAAAAACAAAAAAGCTTTTTTTAAATAGTTGCTTAATTTTATAAGCGTTTTTTTAAAATTTAGCTTTTATAGCTAATTTTTTTTTTTTAGTTATAATTGCTTTAATTTTTATAATATTTTAGTTATAGCATTTTAGCTGCTTAACTTTAGCTTTAATAAAATTTTTATAAAAAGTAATATTTTATTACTTAATTATTTTTTATGTTAGTATTATATTTTTTATTAGCAAAATTAGCATTTTTTTATATATTAGCTTATATAAGCTGTAGTTATAATAATACATAAAAATATAATTTGCTTATATTACTAAGTTTAAGTACTTTAGCTAATTTTTTTTAGTTTTATTTGTTATTTATATAAAGCTTTTTTTTATTAATTTATAGCTTTTTTTAATAAAGCTTTAAGCTTAAAAATAATAAGCTAAATTATAGTTTATTTTATAGCTTAAAATATTTATTATATTTTTTATTTCTTTTTTAAATTTAAAGCTATTATTATATTTAATTTTAATAAAAACTTTGTGCTAAAATACAATTTTTTTTTTAATAAATTTAAATATTCTTAAAAAATCTATATGTTTTAAAAGCTTAGCTTTTAAATAAGTTGTTATTTTGCATTTTGCTTTTATAATAGCTTTAAATTTATTGCTTAATAGCATAGTTTATACATTTATAACCTAAAAAACCAAAAGATCTAAAAAGTAATTAAAACAGTATTTTTTAGTTTTTTTGCTATTAGTAAATTTTTAGCAATTAAAGCAACTAGCAATTATAACATAAACATTTTAATAAAAGCTTTTTTAATAGTATTCTTAAGTTATTTATTAAATTATAAATATTTAGCTTTTATATATTATTTTTTTATAGTTTTTTTTAATAAAAGTTTTTTAGGTTTTTTTATTATTAATAACTTTTTTTAGCATTTTTTTAAACTTTGCTTTTTTTTAAAAAATAAACTTATTAATAAAAAATTTAAAGGCTTTTTTTTTAAAGTAATTCTGCTTTTTTTTTGTTGTAAGTTTTTTTAAAACTCGCCTAAAAATAAAATACTTAATAATCTGCTTGCTTTTTTTGCTTTAATTTTTTTTTAAGTATAACAAAAGTTCTATTTTTTAGTATACTAAGCTTTTAACTAGTTAATTGCCTAATTTTTTATACGCAATAGTAATAGCTATTATATATAGTTAAAAATTAATAAAATCTTTTATATTTTTTTTTTAATAATTATTTAACTTATTTAATAGCTTAAAAAGTTTTTTAAAAAGCTTATTAGTAGCTATATATTTTTTTTTTAGCATATAGTAAAATATAAAATTAAAAGTTTTTATATATGCTATTTATTTTATTAATTAAGCATTTAGTAATACTAAAAATCTATTGTTTAGCTAAACTATAAAAACTTTTACATTAGTTTTTAAATAAAATATAATTCTATAAAAATAATTATATAACTTTTAAAAAGTTTTAATAATAGTAAGCTTTTTTAGTTTTATAGTATTATATTTTTTTTAAAGCTTTTTTATGTTTTAAACTTATATTTTGCTAGCTTAATAGCTTTATTAACTTTTTAGCATAAAATAGCGCTTTAACTAGTTTTAAAAGCATTTACTTTTAGTTAAATAAGTTTTTTTGTATAATTAAAAGTAATAAGAATAAAAGCTATTATAATAGCTTTTTAAAGCTTTTTTATAGCTTTTTTTTGCGGTTTTTTAAAGCAAAACAGCTTATTTTTTCGTAATAAAACTATTAATAGTTTTATAATTATAATATACTTTTGTATTTATATTTAGTAGTATATTATTATTTTTAAAAAAAACTGTATTTTTATAATATTTTTGCAAGTTTTTTACTTAAGAATTTTTATTACTTTTGCTTTTACTAAGCTTTTATTATTAGTGCTATATATATAACTAATTATTTTAGTTGTTTGTTTTGTTTACTTGCTTTTAAGTATGCTAGCTATAATTTTAATTAGCTTAAAATTAAGCAGCATAGCATTAAAATTCTTAAAATGCTTTAGTATAAACTGCTTAATTTTTAAAGCAACTTTATAATTATTATACTTAGTAATAAGTTCTTTAACTATTATATTATTAAAAAAAAGTTCGTATTTTATTAATAATATATTATATAAAACCTTTAATAATACTTTTAAAAATTAAACTATTAAATTTATTGCTTTTTATAAAAAAATAGTTATTTAAAAAAAGCTTATTAGTATAAAAAAAGCAATTATTGCTTAGTTAAAAATAAAAAGTAGTATTTAATTATATTCTAAAAATAAATTAACTATAAAAATTACTTTATATATTATAAACTTTTTAAAAAGCTTATTATAGCTTTAAAAAAAATTAGTATTATATATAATAATTACGTTTATTTTTATAGCTAAATTAATTAATTAAACTTTTTTATTCTTTTTTTGCACTAAAAATTAAGCGTTATAATATAAACTATAAGCTTTTTTAAAAACGTTATGCTTAAGTTAAGTTTTTAAAACCTTTATAGTAATATTTTTTAAAAGCTTAAAAATTAAAATACTATATATTTGCTATGCTTTATAAAAAACTGTTTTAATTTTATAAAAAGAAAAAATCTTATTATATATTTTTCCTATTTTAGAAAAGTTCTAAAAAAGTGCTATTTTTTTATAATATTATATTTTGGTTAGTAATGCTACTTTTTGCTAAATAAAATTAATTATATAAAGCTTTTTTAAAAAAGCAGCTAGTTATTTAATAATTAATTAAGTGCTTTTAAAAATAATACTAAAATATAAATATATATTTTAATAAATGTTATTTTATTAAAATAGCATAAAATCTTTTAAATAATAGCTTACTTTTTTTAAAGCTTGCTTTTTTTACTTATAAAATCTAAGTAAAACAATGCTATTAAATAGCATGTTATTTTTAAAATAAATTTTTTTATCTTTTATTTTATATATTATATTTAAAATTATTGTTTTATTTTTTATTAATTTATTAGTTTTTAAAGCTTAAAAAATTAATAATATTTAAGTTAAAATTATAATTAAGTTATTTTTATTTTTTAATTTATATGCAAGATTTTTAGTTTTTATAATTGTTAATTTTTTAAAGTTTTTTTGCTTTAATGCTTTTTTTATTGCAATTAAAAGTATTTTAAGTAGTTAATTATTACTAAAAGCAGCATAAACCTTTTTATTATTTTATATTTTTAAGTTTTTAAAAAGTTTAATATTTTGTGCAAAAAAAGTTAAAAAAGCTACTAATATTATATTATTATATAAGTTTTAATCTTTTTAAAAGTTTGCATTTATATATTTTTTTAAACTGTATTTTTTTAATTTTACTTTTTTCTTTTTTTATTAATTATTAAACTTTTTATTTAAAGTTTAATATTTTTATGCTTTATATAGCTTATTTGCTAAGCTAATAATTTAGCAAATATATATTAGTTTTTTAATTGCTAATATTTTTAAGTTTTTAAATTTAAATTTTTAATATAGTTTATTATTAATATAATAATTTAGCTTGTTTTAAATATTATATCAGCTATTATATAAAAGCTTTAAAAATATAAACTTATTTAAAACTTTATAATAAAGTTTATTTTTAGCAATAAAAAATAAGTAGCTTATTTTTTGCTAACTATATATAATAAAAAAAGCAGCAATTTTTTATTTATTTAAATAGTAGTTTTTAAGCATTTTATATATTTAACTAAATTACTAGTTTAATTAAATTTTTTTTAGGTTATATTTATATTTTTAATAGTAAAGCTGTTTTTATTAATAAATAAATTTATAATAATACTAAATTATGCTTTAAAATTAATAATCTTAATAATATTTCTTTTGTAAATTTTGTTTTTTATTTTTATAGTAAGCTTTAAGTAAAGCTATATATATTTTTTTAGCTTTATAACGCTTAAAAATATAGCTAAAATATTCTATAATTTTAGTAGTAAAGCTAACATAAAACATAAATTTAAAAAGCTTAAGTATTTTTAGTTAAAATAATTTATTAAGCTTAAATTTTTTTTATTATAAAATTTATACTTTAATGTTTTTTTAAATAAGTTTAAGCTATTATTATTAGTATAATTATTATATTTTTTATAAATCTTTATTTTAAAAAAGTTAAAAGTTTAATTAATACTTTTTAAAACTATTAATGCTAGTTATATTAGCTTTTTAAGCTTATTTTTTTTTTTTAGCGCTACTAGTATAAAATTAGTACTAAGCTAAAGTTTAGCTAAAAATATTACTTTTTTTAAAAGTAGCATAAATATAATAATTAATAACTTTTGCTTTTTTAAGTTATTTTTAAATAATAAATATATAGTATTACATTAGTTTAAAATCTTAAAAAGCATTTTATTAAACTTTAGTTTGTTTTTTAACGTTTAAAGATTTAAAGCAATATAAACAAAAAACAACATTATTTAATTATTTTATTAGTTTTAATTATAAAAAACCTTTATTATTTTATAGCGTTATTTTTTTAAAAAAGCAGCTATAAAGCTAAATTAAAGCATATAAATATACATAATAAAACTATTATATTTTATCTTTTTATTTATTTATATTACTAAAGAATTTAATAAAAAGCTAGTTTTATAAGTGCTATTAAACAATTTATATTTATTAAACTAATTAATTAATTATAACATTAGCTAAAAATTCTTTTATGCTTTTTTAATTGCTAGCTATTAAAATTTTATATTTTTTTTTAAAAAGTTTACGTTTTTATAAAAAAAAGCATTTTTTATATTTATTTAAATTAAAATTTTCTGCAATAAAGTTTTTAGTTAAGCTTTATATTTTAACTTATTATTTTTTTTTTTTAAAATAAGTTATAGCATATTTAGTTTAATTTATTAATTTAAACTTTTATTAAAGTTATTTAAAAATAATAATATTATTTTTAGCATTAACTTAAGTATTTTTGCTACTTTAAAATATAACTTAGCTTTTATTTAAGCAATTATTTAAATAAAAACACTAAAGTACTTTAAAACTTTTAATATAAAGTTTTTAAAAGTAATATTTGTTTTTTTGTTTAAAAAGTTTTTAGATTTTTTAGCTTATATTTTTTTAAATTCTAAGCTTTTTTTTATAAGTTCTACTTTTTAAATTTCTTAAAGCTTTTAATAATTAAAACTTTTTAGTTTTAATAAAATACTTTACTTATAAAAATTGTTGTTTATTTATATATTTTTAATGTTAAACTAAATAAAAAACTTGTTATTATTTAAATAAATTCTTTTGATTGTTTAACTTGCAAAAAGCTTTTTTTTTTGTTTTTTAGGTTTTTTTTTATTTTTTGTTTAATAAAAAGCAGCTTTTTTAAATAAAAGCTTATAATAATTAGCTTAAAACATATTTATGCTAATTTTTTTGCTTAGTATATAGCTTTATAAAACTTTAGTACTATTTATATTATAAAAAGTGCTTTATATAAAGTTTTAATTAGTTGTAATAAAGCTATTATTTAGCTTGCTATTTATTAAGTTGTTTTTTTTAATATTGCAAGCTTTTATTAGTTTTATTTTATAAAGCATACTAGTTTAATTATTAAACTTTTTATTTAAAAATTAGTTTAGCTGCTTATTATTTAGCTAATAAAGTTTTTTTTTTTTTTAACCTTTTTGTTTGCTTTTTATTTTAGCATTTAAATTTTTATTATTTAAAACAAAGTTTTTTTTCTGCAGTTAATAATAAGTTTTTTGCTTAAGCAGCTTATTATTACTTAAAATAAAGTTATATATTTACTTTATTATAGCATTTAAAATTTCTTTTTTATTTTTGCTAATTTTTATAACTTTAAAAAAAACTTTTATATATTTAAAGCTTGCAAAAAATTCTAGTTTTTTTAAGCATTATTTAAAGTTCTAATATATAATGTTTTCTTTTTTTAATTTGTAAGCAAAGCTACATTTATAAACGTAATAATTATTTATGCTATATTTTTAATAAATAGTTTTTTTTGCTAAATAAAGATTATTTAATCTTACTTATTATAAAAAATTAAACAATTGTTTGCTTTATTTTTGTTTTTTAAAGTTATATTTACTTCTTTATAAATATTTAAAAGTTATAGCATTAATATTAAACATTTACTTTTTTAATAAGTTTATATTAATTTTATAATATTATAATGCTTATAGTTTTTAATTAATTAGTTAAACATATTAATTTTGTAGTTTTTTTAGCATTTTTTTTAGTTTTTCTTTTATAATTATTATATTTTTTTGTTTTAACTTTAATTGCTATATTTACTTAGTAATATTATTTATGTTTTAATTATAAATAAAATGTTAAGCTAATTTTATTTATTACTTTTTAATAATAATTATTTTAGCAGTTAATATAATTATATTAATAGTTAGCTTAATAATATTAATAATAATATATAAAAGTTTATTAAAATTATAATTATATAAATAATTAACCTTTTTTTATGCTTTGTGTACTTTTTTTGTTTTTTTAAAGTAAAAATCTAGCTTAAACTTTTTATTAATTTAATTGTTTAATATTTTATAAAAGTTCTTATAAAACATTTTATTTAAATTATTATATAACTTTTTAAAAAACTTTATTATTTTATTAATAGTATTCTAATTTAGCTTTTTAAGCAAACTTTAAGTAAATTAAAAATTAAAATAGTAATTTCTTTAAGCTTTAATATTTTTAGCATATATTTAATACTAAAAAAAATAAGTTTTAAAATTAATAAAATATATAGTTTTTAAGCAAGCTTTAAAATCTTATAATATAGCAATAGTAAACTTATTTTGCTTAAAGTTCTAAAGCTTAAACTTTTGCTTAAGCAGTTTATAAGCTTTTGTTTAAAATAAGTAATTCTTTAGTATTATTTTTATTATTTTTTTTGTTTAAAAAGTATTACAATAAATAAAAACTTATTTAATTTTATTAATATTTTTAAAGCGTTTTATGCAAAAAAAAACATTTAAATTGTTTAGCTATTTATTTATTTTTAACCTATTAAATAACAAATGCTAGTTTAACTTTAAGTTAAAAAGCATAAATAATAGCTTAATTTTAGTATTATATTTATTATTAAAATAGCTTAAGCTAAATAAAGTTGCTTTAATACCTTTTAAAAATAATAAGCTAATTATTTTTATTTTTTTTATTTATAAGTAGTTTTAATGTTTTTTATATATTAAAGTAAAAAGATCTAATAATTTTTTATAACTAAATTACTTAACTAAGCTATAGTTTTTAAACTTTTAAGCTATATAATAAATCGAAGTAAAGTTTATACAAAAGTAATAAAAAAAATAAGCTATAAAAAATAATAAAAATAAACTAAATAAAAATATAGGTTTAAAAAAAAAAAAAGTATAAAATGCTAAAAGTTTTTAAGTATTTTAAATATTTAAGTTTTTTTATGCTGTTTTTTTAGATTTTTTTTTTAAAAAACCTAATAATTTTTTTTATTTGCATTTATAAGAACTGCTAGCTTATTTTTTATAGCCTTTTAAGTTCTTTTTTAAATGCCTTTATATTTTTGTTTTTTATGCGTTTTTATTTTTTTATATGCTTTATAGCGTTTAGTTTTTTTGTTTTTTAATTTAGCTTGCTTTATTTTACGTAAGTTTTATTAAGCAAGCTTTATTTTTTTATAGCTTTTTACTTATAAAAGTAGCATGCTTTTTTTTTTTTTAAAGCTTTTTTATTTAATAATAAGTATTATAAAAAAGCAATAACTGCGTTTTATATAGAATTTTTAAGCAATAACTAGCTTATATTTAAAAAACCTTGCTTTTTATTTCTTAATAAAAAACTATATTAGCTTAAAAAACAAAATATATTTTTAATTATTAATAGCTTTATATATTAATACGTAAACTTAAATTTATTTAGTATAAATAAGCATTAAATTTGCTTGCATTATAGCTTTTAAAAGTTTTAGTAATTTTTACTTTTTTTTTTAAGCCTGTTTTTTATTTTCTTTTGTTTATACAAAAGCAATTGTGCTTTTTTTTTTATAAAGCACTAGCTTTTTAGCGAAAATTTCCTTTTTTTAGCTTTTTAAAGGTTTTTAACAAATAGTTTTCTAGCTACGCTATTTTAAAAATTATACTAGCATTTTAACACTTAATTATTGTTTTGCTAAAAAAAATAAAAGCGCTTTATAAACTAAACTAAAAAAAACAGTTTAATATTTTTATACGTTTGTTTTAAGCTTTAACAATTAAAAGCTATTAGCTTAAACGTTTATTGCTAATTATAATTAAACTGCTTGCATTAAGCAAGCTTTGCTTATTGCTAGCTAAAATAGCTAAATATAATATATTATATTTTGCTTATAAAAATTATAGCAATTAATAAATAAATAAATTAAATATATAAGTTAGCAATAATAAATTGCTTGTTTTATTAGTTTTATAATATTATTTGTAGTAAATAAAAAATCGGCTTTACTAAAAACATTAATAAAATAAAGCAATATAATTATACAAAATTTACTATAATACTTTAATTGTAAAAAAATAAGTTATAACTTATGCATTTAAACAATTAAGCTATATATAAATTAAAAAATTAAACAATTAATTAAAAAGCTATTTAATAATACAAATAAAGCAATTATAGCTAATTTTCATTTTATTATATGTAATAATTAAGTTTATATTTTAAAATTTAGCATAATACTTATACTTTTATTTTTACTATATAATTTAGCTTAAACTTACTTTAACTAGCTAATTAGCTTATTTAGCTATTTTACTTTACTTTAGTATATAAATAATTAGTTTATAATAGCAAGTTTTTATTTTAATTTATATTTTTATTAATATTTCTGTTTTTTGCTTTTTTAGTAAGATTAATTAGTATATATACCTTTTAGTCTTTATATAAATTAATAAAGGTTTACTAAGCAGTCTTTAAATAAAATTAATAAATAATTTTAGCTAGTAAAGCTTTAAACTTTTTATTAATAGTTTTTAAAAAGTTGTTTTTTAAAAAATTAATATTTTTTAAAAAAACAATGTTTTTATTAAATATAACGTTTTTAATTATAATAACTTTATTAGCTTTTAGTAACTATATATAATAAATAATAAATAATTAATATTTAACTAAATATTTTATTTAAGCTTTTAAATTAAGCTTTTTTTTTTTATTAGTTTTTAGCTATATTATTAATATTATAATAAACGCTTTATATTTATAAACTTTTAAATATAATAAAATAAATACTTTGTTTTTTTTAATTATATTGTTTTGCATTTAAAAATAAGTATAAAATTTCTTATATAAAGTTTTCTAGTTATAAATATATTTAAAAATGCAATTATAAAAATATATAGCAGCTTTAATAATTTTTACTTAAAAATAAATTAGCAACTTAGATTTATTTTTTATAAATTTTGCTTTTTTTTTTATTATACTTTTTAACCTTTTAGCACTTTTATTAAATGCTTAAATATTAAAAAAAAACACTTTAAAAGTAATTTCTTTAGTTATTTAAAAATATTAAGCAAGTTTAAAAGTGCTTTTTATATTTATAATTATTTTATTGTTGCATTTTATTGTTAATACTTTAGTTTTATAGTAATTTTATATATGTTTAATTAAATAAATAAATGCAGTTTTAATTAATAAATATGTTTAGTTATATAAATAATAGTTAAAAGTAAAGCCAGAAAATTAATTAATAATAAACATTATATATTATTTTTTGTTTTTATTTTTTTAAAAATCTTTATAATTATAAAAGTTAATTGCTAGTTATATACTAGCTACTATTAGCTTTTTTTATAGTTGTTTATTAATTTAACGTTTAATTTTTAATACTTTATATATATTATATTAAGTAGTTTTTATTTTATTACTTTTATTAAAAGCTTAGCAAATTTTTACTTTTTAAAATAAAGTTATTAAATATTATATTGCTTTAAGTTTTAAATAGCTTATTTAAAAGTGCTACTTAAATAAATCTTTTTGTAAAATTAGCTTTTTTATATATAAATTAAGTTTGTTTTATTATATATAAAAAGCATATTTTTTAAGTAATAATAAAAAATATTCTATAATAAATTAATTAAGTTAGTTTTATAAACAATATAAAGTTAACTTATTTTTTTATTATAAAAGGTTTATAAATAGTTTGTTATTTTACTAGTATTTTAGCTAATTAAAAATTTAAAGTAATACTAAATTAATAGCTATTATAAAACAAAATGCTATATTATATAACTAGAAAACTTTTAGTTTTTTTAGTTTTTAAACATATATGTTTACTTTTTTAAATCTTTTAATTAAAATAACTTTATTTTTTGCATATATTGCATTATTTAAGTTAGCTTTTTTAAGGTTTAAAAATCTGCTAACTTTATTAAATATATATATTATAGTATTAAAGTTTAAAATAGTAAAGTTTTTAAGTTTATATGTTGTTTTAGTTTTATTTTTAGTTATAAATATAATTTAAGCTAGTTTTTTTAATAGTTAATTAATATTTAGTTTAGCTTTTTTTTGTTTTGTTTTCTTTTTTTAAATTTGCTTAATCTTTTTAGAAAGTTTTAAGTTAAACTTTAGCATTTATAGAACTATTTTTTAAACTGTTTTATTAAATATAAAGTTTTCGCTTGTTATTTTTAAAAAAGTATATTAATATTTATTTAGTAAGTAGTTTTAAGTATATAGTTTATAGTTTATGTTTTTATTATTAATATTTATTTAAAAACGCTTAAGTTTTATGCTTTTTTTATATTTTTGTAATCTTTTGTTATAAAAGCTGCTTTAATTTCTTTTTGTTAATTTTTAGCAACTAAAAAGTTTTTTTACTTTAATTATATTATTTATTTCTTTTGTATCTTTAAAAATATAAAAGCTTTTTTTATAAAGTTTTTTTTTAAGTAGCTTGCTTTAAATTAATAACTTAATGCTTGCTTTATTTTATAAGTTTGCTACAATTATAATATAATTAAAAGTTTTATTTTTGATTTTTTATTAATTAATTTGTTAAAATATTATTATTTATTTTTAGTAGCTTTTTTTTAATGCTTTTTTTAAATTAGTAGTTATATTATATAATTCAGTAAAATTTATAGCTTTATGTTTTGCTATTAAAGCTAGTTTTTTTTTTTATTTAATTGCTTAAATTTTTAAATTTTTTAGTAGTTGTTTTGCGTTATTATTAATAAATAATTTATAATTTAGCTTTACTTAATGCATAAAGCTTTTTTTTAAGTATGCTTTAATAGTATAAAGCTTATTATATTATACGTTAAATATATTTATAAGTTTTAGCATTATATTTTTATAGTTTTAAAATATTGTTTTAAGGATTTAATTTTTTAATTAGTTAGTAGTTTTAACTTAATTAATATATTTGCGTATTTTTGCATTATAATTATTTAAATTAGTATTATATATAGTTTGTTCAAAAGTAATTATTTTTATTATATTTCGTAAAAGTTTTAAATTTATAGTTTTATAGTTTATTATTAATAAAAACTTTATAAATAATACTAGTATTATTACTGCTTTTAAATAATTTTTAACTTTAAGCATTATAAGTTGTTTTAATTATAGTATTTTTATATTTAAGTTTAAAATAATATAATTTTATAAGTTTAAGCTAACTGTTTTGCTTTTAAGTTTTTTATTTTATAAGTAAAAATTATTCGGATGTTTTAATGCGATTTTTACGTTTTAATTAGCTAGTTTTTGCATATTAATTACTTAATTAAGCTAGTAGCTTGTTTAATAATAATTAAAAGTTATAATAAAACTTTTAATTATTAAATATAAATAATAGCATATAATATTAAGTTTATTAGTTATATTAATTGCATATTATTTTTGTTATATAAACGCAACTAGCTAGCTACGCAAATTTTGTATAAAGGCCTTTGTTTTTTTAACATAGGTTTACTTTTAAATATCCGTTAATTAAGTAGTTCTAGCTTAAAATATAATCCCTTATATCTAACAAAAGCAAGCAAACTATAAAGCAGAAAAAATACAGCAAAAAAGAAACTATAAAGTAACTACATAAAAGTGCATATACTTAATTAATAGCATAATATAAATAAGCAAACAACCTAAAAGCAAAAAAGTAAAAAGCAAAGCACTTAATAAAATTATAGCAAAACTAGTATAACTTAAAAGTAAATATAAAATGTTTTCACTTAGCTACTAAAAAAAAAGTAAGCTGCTTATAGCTCGCTTTTAACTTATAAGCACAGTTTTTACTTATATATATAAAAAATAAAAACTAGTATAGCTAATAAGCCGTTAGCTTAAGTAATACAATATATATATTTAATTAATTAGCTATTATAAGCTTTTATATTGCTTTAATTTATAGCAGTATAAAATAGTTTTTTTAAATATATTAAAATAAGCAGCATACTTTTTTTTTTATTAACTAAAATATTATTAAATATGCTTATAAAATATATATTAATAGTAATACTAAAAAACGTATTAATAGCTATACTACATTATATAATTTTTTTAATACGCTAGATTTATTAATAGAAAAAAAGTAATAATTTGCTAATATTAAAATTAATAAGTTTAATACTAAAGTTGTTTAACTAACTAAAGTTTTAATATAGCAAAATATACTAAGTTTAGCTAATAAAAATAAACTATTTATTAAAAGTAATAAAAAATAACAGCTATATACTTTTAATTATAAAAAAGCAAAAAAAGAAAAAAAAAAAACTAAAAAACTATAGCTAAATATAAATTAGCACAAAGTATTATATATGTTTTATTTCTTTTGCTTTTTTTTTAACTTTTTAAGATTACTATTTGCTAGCAATTTTTTATTATGCTTTAATAGTTTAAATTATATTAATAAATCTATAGCTAGCAATATATTTATATATATAAAAAAAGCATTTAAAAGTAATATAACTATAGTTAGTTCTACTAAAAATAATAAAACAAGAGTTATAACTACTATTAAGCATAAAGCTAACTAGTTTAACTATATATTAAGCGTTTAATAAATATTTAACTGCTGCTTTGTTTGTATTTTTAGTGTTAATTTTAAGGTTAAACAAAGTATATTTTTAATAACATTTTTAATTTGTGCTTTGTTTGCAAAATGCTTAGTATGCTTATTAAAAGCATACTAGTATATTATAAAAAGTTTAGCATATAAAACATAGTTATATTTTTTTTATTTATTTTATTTAAATATTTTTATAGCATTATAAACTAAAAAAAACATAGTATTTATATTAATTATTTTGTTAAATATAGCAGCAATATACTATTAAACTTTTTTTAGCATAAAATATTTTGTTATACTATTAATAGCAAAATTTAAGTGTTAATATAAGTCTGCAAAATATTTTGCGCAAAATTTTTAAAGCTTTTGCTATAAAAACTAAAAAATAGTTCTTTTTTAAAACGTAAATTGCTAGCATATTTTTAGTAGTAACTTTAATAGTTAGCTAAAGTTATAATAATATAAATTATAACATACTTTTTATTATATATTTTTCTGCTTTTTAAAATTTTTATTATTTAGCTGCTATAAAAACTATAAAACATATTTCTTAAAGCATTTTATATTTATAAACTTATATATGTTTAGCTAAATAACTTACAGCTTATTTTTAAACTTTAGTTTAGCTTTAGTTTATTTAGCAAGCTTAATTAGCTTAAATTATTTTAATTTAAAATTAATTATTAAACTATTTTTATTTTTAAGCTTATTAGTTATAATTAATTAATAATTTAATAATATAAACTATATATAGCTAAACATTAAGCTTTTTAACGTATTATTACTTATATTTATTATAAAACGCAAATTATTTTAATTGTTTTTTAGTAGCTTTTTTTTATACTTTAGTTTAAAAGGCTTAACTTTTTGCGTTTTTAATAAATTAAAATACTAGTAAAAAGCAAAAAAGAATGCTGTTTTTTATATTATACTATTTTAAATAGCTTAATTAAACTTTTGTAATAAGTTTAAAAGGTTTTTAAAAGCAATAAAGCTAAACTAAACAATATACGTTACGTTATAAATATTTATTTTTATTTTAAAAACTATAATAATAAACATAATTTAACAAAAAAGTCTAGCTTTATAAACTTGTTATATAACTACTATTAGTTATTAAAACGTATATTTATATTATATTTTTAAATAAAGCGCTTTATTTTAGTTAAAATAAACTTTAATTTTTAAAGCTATATTATTAAGAAATAGCGCATAATAATAAGCTTTTTTTTGCTATTTATAAAAATAATAGTTTTAAGAATTAAGTGTGCTATATTATGTTATATTTTGCTAATTAAAAAACTTAATTATTAGTAATTTTTTATAATAATACTTTTTTTTATAAAATAAATAATAAAAAATATATTAAGCTAATTAACTAAAGCATAAATAAATTGCAGTTTTTTTAAACAAGTATTTTGTTATTAAAATCTAGCTTTAAGCAATATAAATTTTTAAGCGTTTAAGCTTAATATAATAATATAGTTAAACTATAATATATTTTATAAAATTAATGTTTTTATATAATATATATTAAAGTATGCAATTTAGAAATTTTTTTATTAATAAACTATATAAAGCTTATTAATAGCTATAAATGTAATTTTTTAGTTAAACAAAAAGTTATAAAACAAATTAATAAAATGTTTTTAAGTAGCTTATTTAAGCTTAAAAATAATATATATAAAGCGTTTTAAAGCTAACTTAGCTTATATAGCATTATTTTATTAAACAATAAAAACATATTTTTATAACTACTTATATAATACTAATTAATCTTTGTTATATTATTTATTATTAATAATAAATAAATATTAAAAATTTAAGCAATTAAATTAAACTAATTATGTTTTAATTGTTTTAATAAATATAACTATAAAGTTATTATGCTTTATATAATAACTAAAATAGTTTATAATATAATGCTTTTTTTATACTTAGTTAAAGCTATTAATATAGTATTATTATAATAAAATATTATATGTTAAATTAATTTAACTTGTTTAGCTTTAAGCTTAAGCTTATATAATTTATTAAATTAATAATAATTTAAAATAGCATTAATAATAGCTTATATAAAGTTATATTTTAATATATATTATTAGTTATGTTTTAATTATAGCAAAATATATTATATAAAATACTAAATATAATTATTAAATAAATGTTTTAATACTGCATTACTAGTTAGTTTATTTAGTTTGCTAAGCTTTTTAATAAATTTTAAAAGTTTTAAAGCTATTAGTTTTTTTAAAAAATAACTATTAATTAAGCTAAAGCTAGAATTGTTAAAAATCTGCAGTTTTATAATAAAGTAAAAAAATAACACTAGTTAATAAATTAATAAATAAAGCTTAACTTTTAACTGTTTAAGCTTAAAACACTATAACATAATAAAGTATTTTAATTATAAAGTTAGCACTAAATATAAATATTATTATAAAAAGCTTTAAGCAATATTATAATTATTATTTTTAAGGTTTATTAGCAAATAGTCTATAAGTATAAATAGTATACATACGTATATAAAGTAAACCTTAGCTTAAAAATTAACAAAGGTGCCTTAAACTAAAATACATAAAACGCAGGCCTTAAACTTATAAATATATTTGCACAAGCCCTTAAAAGAAATAAGTTGTGGCTTATAGCAAGCACAGCTTGCTATTTTATGTTTTTAATTTAAAGCACCTAAAATAATATATTTAAAATATTATTAAAAAACTATAAAAAGCAAAACTATATATTAAGCTATTTAAGTGCTAATTTTATTAAAAAAAAATCAAATTTTTAAATTATATTATTTTTAGCTAAAAAATCAAAATAAACTTTTTATATATAAATATTATTTAATAATAGCTTATATTAAATACTTATTAAGCGTTATAATAATTTTTAAAGTTTTATAATTTTTATTGCTGTTTTATAAATAGGTATTTTTATATTACTATGCTTTTATTTAAGTATTTAAAAAAAAACGTAATAAAAATAAAAAAGAGTTAAATTTCTTTAAATAGTTTTAGAAAAAAAGCTTTTAAGAACTTTTAAAATGCATTTAAGCAAGCTATTTTTTTTATACATTTTAACCCCAAGAAATAAATATTACTAAAAACTAATTTCTTTAAAGTAGCTTTTGCAAAAAATTTATTTTAGCAAAATAATTAAAGCATTTTTAAACTAATTATGTTTTATTTTTAAAAGCTATTTAAAAAAAAAATATAGTATAATATGTTTAACTAAAAAATGCTTATAATAATAAATTGCTTTAAGCATTAATAGCATTATTTATAAAAAAATAATTTATTAGTTAAAATATTAATTAATTATATTAACTTTTAAGCGTTTATAAAAATGCTAAAGCTTAATAAAAAGCAAGCTTATTAATGTTTATTATTAGCTTTTTTTAATTTTATTATTAAATATTAAGCAAACAAAAAAAATAAAGCTAATTTTTTTTTATATTATTTTAATTATATAATTGTTTTGCTTAATAATATTAAGATTTTTTTAATATTAAAAAAAAATTGTAGTAATATAACAAGTTAAAATTTTTAATTTATATTTTAATATTTAAACTAAAACTTTATATTTTAAAGCTATATTTATTAAAAAAGCTTTTTTTATTTAAGCAGTTATATGTTTATATATATAAATAGCTATAAACTTAAAAAAATTAAAAAATTTAAAAGCTTTTAAAAAGCTAAAAAACTTTATTTAAAAAGTTTAAAAAAAAAACCTTAAATATTATATAATTATAAAGCAATTAAAAGCAAAAAAACTTATAAATTTTTAATAGTTAATAAAAAAATCTTTAGTTTATTATAAAAACAAAATTTATATTTTTTTTAAAAAAGCTATATATTTTTAATTTATTAAGCTATATTATAATAATTTTTTAGTTAAACATTTTAGCTAAAGCTATACTTTAAAACTATTATAATAAAAGTTTTACTAAAGCAATATAAAACTAAATATTAAAAAATATATATAAAGCTATACAATTTACTTTAAAACTAAAATAAAACATTACTAAAAATATAATAAACTTAATGCTTTATTAATATTTAATAAATTTATATAAAAGCTATTTATAAACTTTATTATAAGTTTACTAAAAACTTTTTATAAAAAAAAACTAATTAATATTATTTTTATTATTATAAATAAATTTATTAAGTTTATATATTTATTTTTAGTTAATATTACTATAACTTTAATTAAGCTAGTAATTTTATTTTATTATAAAATTAAATATATTTATAATAGCTTAAAAAGCATTATTTTTAATAAAAGCTTTATTTTTATTAGCTAATTTTAGTTTAACTTATATTATTATTTAAAAGTTAAACAAAAGCTTTTAATAATATTTTATTTTAAAACTAATAAATAAACAAAACAAATAAACTAAATAATTAAAAGCTATTTAAAGTGCTTTATAAATAATAAACAAATTAATTAGCTTTAATTTTTATTTTAAGCTTTTTTTGCTATAAATTTTGCTATTAATTTTATAACTAAACGATTATTTTTTAAAGCTTTATATAATTATATATTAAAATTTTGTTTGTTTATTAAAAATAACTTTATATTAAAAAAGATTTTAGCTATATAAAAACGTTTTAATAAGTTATAAACTATTAAAAACAAAATAATAAAGCAATAATAAATTATAACTAATAAATATATAAAATATTATAATAATAAGTATAAACTTATAACTTTTAAAACTAAAAACTTAATAATACTATTAATAAAAAATATTAAATTTAAAAATAAAAAGTTAATGCTTAAATTTATTAAACTTTTTTAAATTTTTTTTATAATTAGTTTATAAACATATTATATTAATTTTTTAAAACAATATAGCTATTTTTATTTTGTTTTTTTCATTTAATTGCTTAAGCTTTAAAAAGCTAAATATAAATATAGTTTATTTATATTAAACCTTAAAAATAAGTTAAAAAAATAAAAAGTTAAAAATATAATAAATAAAATAACTTATAATAAAGAAAAATATTATTTTATTAAATAAAAAAGCTAGCTAATTAAATATAATTAATAAATATTTATTATTAATATTATAGCTTTTAAAGCAATTAAGAACTTTAAAAAGCACTTAAATTATAAAAAAAAAGTAAAGCTATTAAGCTAATAAAATAATACTAATTTATTATTAATTTAGCTATAAACTAAAGCTTAATTATATTATATATATTAATTAGTTATTTTTTTGTTTTTAATTATATAATAAAAATTATATTTATTGCTTTAAGTTTTAAAATATTTGCGCTTTATTAATAAGCTATACGTAAAAACGCTACAAATAAGTTATAAAATCTTTATAAAAAAGCTTTAAAATATTAATTATTAAACTTTAAAACATTTTTATATTAAAAAAAGCTTATTAAATACTTTTATTTATACTTATTATTAATAGTTAATATAGCTTTATATATATTTTTTTTAAAAGAAATAAAAGTAGCTTTTTAAGCTATATATTTATAGTTTAAAACTTGCATTTTAAATGCAATTAAATAAGCATATTACTAACATTAAAAATAGTTTTAATTCTATTAAAAAACCTTATAAAATTAGTTTAAATAAAGCTATTTATAATGCTTATATAAAAAAGCTTAATAGTTTAACAAACTAAAGATTTACGCTTTACTATTAAATATTTATATTTAGTATAATATTTTTATATTATTAATTATTAATTAAACTTTATATAAAATAAAAATAAAACAATTTATTTTTATATTATTAATTTTGCTAATTAATTAAAACTAAGCTTTATAAGTTAATAAAAAACGCAAAAATACTTTTAAAAAGCAAAACTATATAGCTATAAAATTAACATAATAATTAGCTAAAATTTTTTAAACAATAATGCAATTTTTATTTATAATAACTTTTTTATAGTTATTTTTTTAAAAAACAAAAAAATAAACAAACTAATTTAATAACTTTTAAATATATATTATATTAAAATATAATATAGCAAATAATTAACCTATTAATAAAATTAATCTAAAATAAATATAAATTAACTTATAAGCTTATATAAAATATAGCTGTTTATATAGCTTATATAAGCTATTATTTTTAAGTTTTTAAATTTATAAATTATATTTAAAAGTAAGCTATTTTTTAGTTAAAATGCTTTTTTAAAACGCTTAAAATAAAGCTAATATATTAATAAACCATTTAAAACTATTGCTTTTTTAATAGTTTTATACTTTTTATTTTTAGCTTTAGTAGTTTGTTTATAAAGTTTATAAATAAAAGTTATAACAAAAATAGCTTAACGTTTAGCTAATATAAAAATTTTAATATTTGCATTAAAATTAAGCTTATTTTTTGCGTTGTTTATATTAAAATTATATAAGCTAACATTTAAATCTTTATTAAAATTTATAAAATTAAAATTATTTTTATTTTTATTTTTATTTTTTTTTTATAATTAATAAAAAGCTTAATAATGTTTAAATCTTTATTAAAATTAAAGCTATTTTAAAAAAAAAGCAAACTACTAAAGTTTTTATTTTTATTATTAAAGTTATTAAACTTTTAGCAAAAAAGTTCGTTAAAGTTTTATTCTATAATAAAATCAGATTTATTTTTAAATAAATTTAAGCATAAAGCAAGTTATAATAATTTTCCGCGTTTATATTTATAATTATAGCTTTAACTATAATTACGTTTATATATATTACTTTTAATTACTGCAAGTTTAAATAGCATAATTATAATATAAATAATAATTAAAAAAAAGGCAGAAAAAATGCGAAATAAGTATAAAAATAACAGTAGTAAAATGTATAGCTAAAACTAATTGTTTAATAGCAGCTAAAAAAAAAAAAAAAGAAAAAAAAAAAAAAAAAAGAACATATAGCAACAAAAATATAAGCATAAAACCTGCTATAAATATAACATAAAACAAACGTAATTT
>MU400917.1:0-23193 GCA_022578965.1 Xylaria sp. FL1777 | reverse complement strand
TTTACTTTATAATAACTAGTTTTTATTAACTAGCTTGCTAAACAGAAAATAATAATTAAAAAGCAAAAAAACTTTTTTTAAAGCTTTTAAACTTTTTGCTTTTTTAAAAAGCATATAAAAGCTTTTTTTTTGTTTTTTAAAACTTTTAAAAAAGCGCTTTTATTTTTTTTGCTAGTTTTTTTCTTATTTTTTGTCTTTTTTTTTTTTTTTTTATTTCTTTTTATTTTAATTGCTTTATTATATATTACTATTTTATTAATAATAAATAGCTACTTTATAATATTACTTGTAGCTTTAAGCTTTTTTATAACTAGTTATAAGTTTTTATTAATTTATAATAATTTAGCTATAAAGCTTTTTTATAGCTATTTTTTTTTGTTTTTTAGTAAATTATAACATAAAACTATATGCTAAAAAGTTTTTTCTTTTTTTGCACATTTATAAAAAAGCATAAAAAAGCTTAAAACCTTTTTTTTATATAAAAACGCTTTTAGCTTTATTTTTTTAGTATATATTTATATTATTATAACTATTTTATGCTTTAATAATTTATTATATTTTTTAAAAGCTTTGTTTTTATTAAGCTTTTATTTAGTTATTATTAAATAACTACTGCTTGTTTTAGTTTAGCTTTATTTGTTTATTTATTTTTTTTTTAGTATAATTTTAAGTTTTTTTTTTTTAACTACTTTTTTTGCTAAAAGTTTAAAGTTAGCATTAGATTTTTTTTAGTTATGCTTTTATTATTGCTTATAAGCTTGCTTTTTATTTAATTTTTAGCTTTTTAAGCTTTTATATTTTAAATAAAAGTTTTAATTTTTTTTATTGCTTTTTAAATTAATTTTTTAGCTGCTAAACTTTTTATATAATGTTTATAAGCTATTGTTTTACTACTAAAATATAAGTTAATAAAAAAAATCCTTATTTTAATTTTTAAGTGCTTTATTTTAGTTGTTTTAAAAGCTTTAGCTCTATATTTAAAATATTTGTTTTAAGTTATTACTAATAAATTAGCAATACTTTTTGCTTTATTTTCTTTAAAATTTTTATATTAAGTTATTATATTATAAATTAAAATACTTTATATTATTATAATATATATTTGCTTTATTTTTGCTATATTATTACTTTATATAAAGTTTTATAACTTAATTATTATATATAACTAAATGCTTAGTTTTTTTTTAAGCTTTACTAAATGTTTTTTTTATTTTATGTTTTTATTAAACTATATTTTTAAAAATTTTACGTTATTTTTTAAGTATATTATTATATTAAAAAAGTATATTATTTATATAAGTGCTATTTTATTGCTAAAAAAGTATATTAATTTGCTTTTTTGCAGTATAAACTTTATTTTATATTATTTTGTTTAACTTTTATATATTTTTTATATTATTTTTAAAGCTTTATAGTTTTATTTTATATTTAAATCTGCTATAATAAAGTTAATATTATTAGTAAAGCTAACTATTATTAGCTTTTAATATATAGCAAAATTATTATAAAATATTAAAATATACAAAAAAAAAAAAAGAAATAAAAGCAAAAACTTTTAAAAAACTTTAGCTTTTAGCGCTATTAGCTAAAATATTGCTTTATTAAAATAAAAACATATTATATAATTTAATATAAAAAAGTTTATTTATATAATTATTTAAAAAAAAAAGCTTTTTTATTGCAAAATATATATTATTTTTTTTTATTAATAGTATTAAAAGCTTTTATAATGTTTAGCTATAATAAAAACGCTATGCTTTTTTTATTAATTGTTTTTTTAGTTTTTTTTAATTTTTTAAGTTTAAATATAACTATTATTTTTGCTTGCTTAAATTGCATTAAATAATACTTTAATAAAAAGCTAGCAATATATAATATTATTATTTTTTTTATTAAAGTAAGTTTATAAGCTTTAAAAAAGCTATTAAATAATAAGTTATTTTTTAGTGCTTTTTATAATGCTAATTTTTATATTAGCAATATTATGTTTTTTTTTTTATATTAATATTAACTATAAACTTTTAATAGTTATTATAAGTTAGGTTTTTTTTAAATATATTAAATAAGTTTGCTAATAATGCAAAAAAAAAGCGTTTTACTAATAAAGCTATTTTTTTTTTAAAAGTATTAATAAAAAGCAGCTTATTTTTTGTTTGCTTTAATAATAAAATTACAGTAATTTTTAAAGCTAGCTTATAAGCAAACTTTGCTTATTTAGCTAAGCTTTATAATAACTTAAAATCTTTAAATATTTTTATAAATGTTTATTTTTAGCTATGTTTTTATGCTTTTTTTATTTTATTACTAAAAGCTTTTTTTTTTTTTTAAAAGCTTGCTATACTGCTTTAATTTTTTCGCTTTAAAATCTATAGTATGCTTATTTTGCCTTTTTTTTTGTTTTAACTACTTTTAAAAACTACTAAAATAATGCTTAATGTTTTTTTTTTATAGTTTTTTTAAGCGTTGTTTTATTTGCTATTTTTATTAGTTGCTAAATTAAAAAGTTAAAAATATTATTTAGTTTACTAAATATATATAATATATACATTTTTATAATAATAGCTTTTGCTTTTATAACTACTTTATTTTTATTTAATTTAAGCTAGTTTTATTTTTTTGCTTTTTTTAAGTATTTTTATAAAGCTGCTTTTAAATTAATTATAACTTTTAATGCTTTATAATTAAAACTTAGCTACTTTAAGTTCTTTTAATAAATAATAGCTAAATTATTAAACATTTATATTAAGTTTATTATTAAGCTTTTTTATTTATTTTTTGTTTTAGTTACTTTTTTTTAAAAAATAGCTAGTATAAAATTTTATTATGCAATAAACTTAAGCAGTTTATTTACTTTTTAGCTTTTTTTGCTTTTTAAGTTTTATAATAAGTAATAAAAATTAAAATTACTTATAAATATATAGCGTTTTTTTAGCTTGCTTGCTTTATATATTTTTTAAATTAAGCTATACTAAACTATTTTTTTTTAATTTAGCAAATATATTAATTATAAAATTATTACTAAATTATTATTACTTATTATAACTTTTGCTTAGTTTTTACTAGCGTTTTTTACTAGTGTTTTTATTGCAATTTTTTTATTTATATATAGTATAGCTTTGCTTTTTAACTAAATAACTTAATAGCTATTATTACTAAAGCAATATATATTATTATATTTATTAATTACTAGCTTTTAAACTGTTATATAATTAAAGCTATTATTTTATAGCATATATATTATATTATTTTTAAATTTTATAATGTTTTAAAAAGCAATATTATATATTATTAAATTAATAAAAATAAGTTTTTATTTGTATTGCTAGTTTGCTATTGTTTTGCTAATAATTCTTTTTTATTTAGTTTTATAAATATTAATGCTATTAGCATTTTTAAATTATTTTTATTTACTTTTTTGCTTATTATTTCTGCTTTTTTAGCACTTTAAAAGCTTTTAAGTTATAATATATATATTATTTTTGCTTTATTTTTTTGTTTAACTTTTTTTTAGCAAGCTTTATTTTATGCTATATATGCTTTTTTATAGTTTATATATTTTTGCTTTACTTTTTATGTTTTTATTAAGTAGCTTTTTTTATTTTTTTAATGCTTTAAAGCTAAGCAATAATTATACTTTAAGTTTTTATAGCAATATTTAACTATATATTTATATTTATAACAATTAAAGCACTATATAATTTTAAGCTTTATAGCAAAAAGTTTGCAATTAAATAGCTAAACTTTTTATAAAAAGCTATTTTTGCATATTGTTTTAACTACTATAATATTATTTATATATAATAATATTAACGTAAATTTAGCTTTTGCGTTTTTAAATAGCATTTTTTTGCACTTTATAACTTTAAAGTATTTATTACATAATAGCTATAATAAATCTTTGTTTAAATATATTATTTTAATACGTTTTATTAAAATGCTTTTTATTATTAGCGCTGCTTTTTTTTGTTATACTTTTAATTTTTTCTTAAAAGCTTTTATAATTTATTCTTTTTTTTAGCTTTTTAAAGCACTGCTTTTTTAAAAGTAATTATTATATTTTTGCTATATAGCTTTTTAGTAGCAATTATATTATTACTTATAAGCGCTATATTTATTGCTTTAATAATATTAACTAATGTTTTATTTTTAAAGTTATTAGTTTGTTTTTTAACTTTAATTAATACTTTTTTGTTTTATTTAAATAGCATTGCTTTATTATTATAAACTAGCTATAAAACTGCTATTTATACTTAAAATTTTAGCATGTTTACATTTAATAAAGTTTATTAAAAAAGCTTTTAAATAATATTTTTAACGCTTTTTTAGTTACCTTTTATAGCAGCATTTAAATTATAATAAGTTATAAATATATTAAAATTATTTTTATTGTTAAGCTTTATACTTTGTTAGCCTTTTTAGGCTTTTTTTAACATATATATTATTTGCGCTTTTTTTACGTTCTTTTAAAAAGAAATTCTTTTTGTTATTTTTTTTTCCATTAATAGTTATAGTACTAGTTTTACAATTTTATTAATTATTTTTTATATACTAAAAAGTCCGTTAGCTTTGCGTTTTTTGTTAAAACATTACTATATTGCAATTATATTACTAGTAAGTTTTAGTAATACATTAGTTACGTTTTTAATAAATAAATCATTTAATACTATTTTTCCGTTTTTTGTTATGTTTGCACTTTATAAATAAAGTGTAATTTACTTAGTAAATAACAGTTATTACGCTAATTTTAGCAATTTTAATTATTTAATAATTAAGCTTAAACTTATAAAGTTATAATTAAGTGTAAAAAATTCAAAAAAGGTTTTTAAAACATAACTAATAGTATATATTAAAATATAACTTTATATAAGCTATTACTAGTGCTATTTTAAATTATTATTAATTTAATAAATTATATAAACTTAAGCTTAAAGTTAAGCAAGTTAAGTTAATTTAACGTATAGTTTTTTATTATAGTAATATTATATTAATAGCTTAAACTAATTATAAAAAAAGCATTATGTTATAAATTATTTTAGTTATTATATAAAGTATAATAACTTTGCAGTTATATTTATTAAAATAATTAAAACATAATTAATTTAACTTAATTGCTTAAATTTTTAATACTTGTTTATTATTAATAATAAATAATATAATAAAAGTTAGTTAATATTATATAAATAATTATAGAAATATATTTTTATTGTTTAATAAAATAATATTATATAAGTTAAATTAGCTTTAAAATGTTTTATATATATTATTTTTAAGCTTAAATAAGCTACTTAAAAATACTTTATTAATTTATTTTATAACTTTTTATTTAATTAAAAAATTACGTTTATAGTTATTAATAAGCTTTATATAGTTTATTAATAAAAAGATTTCTAAATTATATACTTTAATATATATTATATAAAAACGTTAGTTTTATAAAATATATTATAGTTTAGCTATATTATTATATTAAGCTTAAACGCTTAAAAGTTTATATTGCTTAAAGCTAAATTTTAACAGCAAAATATTTATTTAAAAAAACTGCAATTTATTTATGCTTTAAGGACTAAGGCGGCGTAGCAGGCCCTTAAGAAAAAGAAAAAGGCCTTTAGCAACGAAGTAAAAAGAGCGCAAAAACGCAGCTAAAAACAAGCATTTATAAGGGCATTTAAAAATTCTAAGTTATTATAGAGCTTAGCTAAATGAGCAAAGTTTGCTTATAAGCTAGCCTTAAAAGTTACTGCAATTTTACTACTAAAACAAACAAAAAATAAGCTGCTTTTTGTTAATACTTTTAAAAAAAAACAGCTTTGCTAGCAAAACGCTTTTTTTTTGTACTACTAGCAAACTTATTTAATATACTTAAAAAAAACCTAACTTATAATAGCTATTAAAAGTTTATAGTTAACGTTAATATAAGAAAAAAAGATATAATATTATTAATATAAAAGTTAGCGCTATAAAAAGCGCTAAAAAATAATTTATTACTTAATAGCTTTTTTAAAGCTTATAAACTTGCTTTAGCAAAAAAAATAGCAATATTATATATTGTTAGCTTTTTATTAAAGTATTATTTAATGCAATTTAAATAAACAAAAATAATAATTATATTTAAACTTAAAAAGTTAAAAAAAACTAAAAAAATAGCTAAAAAGTAATGCTTTATTATGTTTATTTATATAGTAAAAAAAGTATTAAAAGAAAAGCTATATTATTATATAGCAAAAATAGCTAAGCAAAAAAGTTTTTTGCTAAATAACTAAATAAATAACAAATAAAACAAGTTAATAAATATAACTATTAAACTAGTATTAAAAACAGCAAAAAAAACAATTAACAAAAAAAGCATAGCATTTTTGCTATAGCTAAATATTATAAAAGCTTTTAATATTATTAACAAAAAAAAATAATATATATTTTATAACAAAAAAGCTTTTTTTTTTAAATAGTTATATAAGTAAACTTTTTTATATTAAATTGCATAATATGTTTTTGCTTTAATAAAGCAATATTTTAGCTAATAGTACTAAAAGCTAAAGTTTTTTAAAAGTTTTTATTTTTACTTTTTTTTTTTTTTTTATATATTTTAATACTTTATAATAACTTTATTATATATTAAAAGCTAATAATAATTAGCTTTATTAATAATATTAACTTTATTATAACAAACTTAAATATAAAGCAAAACTGCAAAGCTTTAAAAGTAGCATAAAAAACATATAAAAGCTAAACAAAACAACATAAAATAAAGTTTGCACTATAAAAAAACAAACTAATGCATTTTTTTAGTAATAAAATAACGTTTATGCAAGCAGTATATTTTTTTAACGTAATAATATACTTAAAAAATAACGCAAAGTTTTTAAAAGTATAGTTTAACAAAAATATAAAATAAAAAAAACATTTAGCAAAGCTTAAAAAAAAACTAAGCATTTAATTATATATAGTAATTAAGCTATAAAACTTTATATAAAGCAATAATATAGCAAAAGTAAAGCAAATATATATTATAATAATATAAAGCACTTTAGCTTATAATGCAATAATTTAGCATAAAAACTTTAAAAAAAACAAAATAAAAAGCATTATTAATTTGCTAGTAATAATTTAAAATAAATGCTTTAAATATATAGTTAAAGCTTTTAAAGCAATTAAAACAAAGCATTTAAAAACTAAAATAAAAATTTTTTTTATTAATTTATATTTTAGCAATAAAGTAGCAGTTTATAAGTATTACGTAAAAAGCTTAATAGCTAAAAAATTAATTTAAAAAACAACAAAAAAAATTAAAACTTTTATTTAAAACATAAAAGCTTAAAAAGCTAAAAACTAAACAAAAAGCAAACTTATAAGCAATAGTAAAAGCATAGCTAAAAAAAATTTAATGCTAGCTTTAAACTTTTAGCAAAAAAGATAATTAAAAAAAAAAAAACTTAAAATTATACTAAAAAAAAAATAAATAAGCAAATAAAGCTAAACTAAAACAAGTAATAATTACTTAATAATAGCTAAACAAAAGCTTAACAAAAATAAAGCTTTTAAAAAATATAGCAAATTACTAAAATATAAAGCAGCTATAATAATACAAATATGTATTAAAAAAATAAAGCTAAAAATATTTTTGCATAAAAAAAAAGTTTTAGGCTTTTTTATGCCTTTTTATAAATATGCAAAAAAAAAAAAAACCTTTTAATATATAGTTTTATATTATAACTTACTAAAAAATAAAAAAAAGCAGCTATAAAAAAGCTTTGCAGCTAAGCTACTACAAATTAATAAAAACTTATAACTAGCTATAAAAAAGCTTAAAGCTATAAATAATATTATAAAGTAATTATTTGCTACTAATAAAATAGTAATATATAATAAAGCAGTTAAAATAAAAAAGAATAAAGAAAAAAAAAAAAAAGCAAAAAATAAAAAAAAAACCAGCAAAAAAAGCAAAAGCGCTTTTTTAAAAGTCTTAAAAAATAAAAAAAAAGCTTTTGTACGTTTTTTAAAAAAGCAAAAAGTTTAAAAGCTTTAAAAAAAGTTCTTTTGCTTTTTAACTATTATTTTTTGTTTAGTAAGCTAGTTAATAAAAACTAGTTATTACAAGGTAAAAGAACTTTGAAGTAGCAGCATAAACATTGTTGCATAGGGTTTTTATCCGGCTTTTTGTACGGTTTTACCTATAGGTACACAGGTAGAAAAACCGCGCTATAAAGCAGCACAGCAGGTTATTAATAATAATAATATTTATGCTTTAATTAATTAGCTTAATATATTTTTTATTGTTTATTTTATAAAAAAAAGTACTATTATAAAAAATTATTAGTAATTAAGTTTTTTAATTAGCAAAATATAGCGTAATATAGCACACTTAATTTCTAAAACTATTGTTTTTATAAATAGCAAAAAAAAGCTTATTATTACGCGCTATTTTTTAATAATATAGCTTTAAAAATTAAAGTTTACTTTAATTAAAATAAAGCAGTTTATTTAAAAATATAATGTAAATATACGTTTTAATAATTAATAATAATTATATAACAAGTTTATAAAGCTAAACTTTTTTTGTTAAATTATGTTTATTATTATAGCTTTTAAAATAAAAATAAATATTTATAACGTAATATATATTTATTTCAGGTGCTTTAAACTAAAATAGTTCTTGCGTTTGTACTTTTTTAGCTATATTACCTCTTTACTAATTACAACCTTTTTTACCTTCCTTAATACAAACTTAGAATTCTGGTTTAAAGCAACTATGTTGATTTTTTTGCTTACGTTTTTATCTAAAAAACAACAAACCGTAATTTATTTATGCAGCAACTTTAAATCCGTTTAAAGTTATACTTAATTAATTAATTATTATATTTTGCACATAGTTATATTTTTTTTGTATTTTTTTAACGCTTAGTTCTTGTTGTATTATATACTATAGATTTTTTAACCAAAATATTGTTTTTTTTACTATTGTTTTTTTTGCAATTATTTTGCTTGCTTATATAGTTTATTATATTAGCGTTTATGCTACTTTTTATATTTAAATTAACTAACTTTCTTAATATTACTTTTATTGCTTTTAACTTTAAAAATAATTCTAATTATAAAAGCAATAATTTAAATAAAGAATTTAATTTTATATGCTAGTAATAAGTTGCAATAAATATATAAAAGTATTAGTATTATAATTGTAATTAAAGCTATAATTTTTGTTAGTTTTTAAAAAGATAGCTTTTATTGCGAACTGCAACTAATAACTAGTTAAAGCTACAAATACGCAAAATAATTAACATATTAAAAAACCTTAAAGTTTAATAGCGTTTTTAAAAAGCTAATATTTAAATAAAATTTAAAGAAAACAATACAAGTTGTAATATTGCTAACATTTTTGCATTTTAAAACAAGCTTTTTATTTTATTTAAATAATTAGTTTTTACTAAATTTAATTTTAAAGTATTTAAAGCTTTTAATAAAAAGCTTTGCTAAGTTAAAAATGTTTATAATATGTAATAGATTAAAAGGTTACTTTGTTTTTTTTGGTTTTAAATTTAAAACGTATTTTTATGTTTTGCTGCCTTTTTTTTAGGTATTTTTACAAATTAACAAACTAAGCATAAATCTTATAACGCAACTAAAGCTAACATGCTGTTTTTTTATATTGCTAAAGCATATATAATTATAGCTTTATTATTAGGTATATATATACTTTTAACAAGCAATTTTTTATAGCAATTTATTAGTATTTATTTTTATAGTAATAAAATATAAACTTAAGTAATTAATATTTTTGCTTAATTTAAAATATATGTTAGCTATAAGTTTATTTTAAAATAGCTAAATAAAATAACTAAACAAAGTTGTATATGTAGCAGCTAATTAACTAATGTTTTAATACTTAAATTAATAAATATATAGCTTAACTTAAAGTATATTGCTTATAACTTAAGTACTATGTTTATATATAATAATTTTAACTTTAAAAACAGTGTTTAAAATTTTAGCATAAGTTATAAAAATATTATATAAAATTTAATTAATTGTTTTATAGTTACTAGTTTAAACATGCTTAGCTTATTTATGCAATTATAATAATATATTACTACTTTTTTTTAAAAAAAAATAGCTTTTTTTTTACTTAATATTAACTTTAGTTTATATAAATAAAGCAACTAATTATTTATTAGTTTATGCTGTTTGTTTTTTATTTAAATTATTATATTTAGAAAAGTTTGCTTTATTTTTAAATATTGCACAACTATAAAATAACGTTAGCTATATTTTGTAAACCTTTGCTATTTATAAAAACAAAAAAGAAATATTTAGAGTATATTAAGTTTATAATACTTTATTTTATATTATTTTAAATTATTAAAACTATAATAAACAACTTGTAATAGTACATAAAAATTAAAAAACTATATTTTTTATTTAAGCTATAATAGCTGCTTAAATAAAAGCAGGCAATATATATAATTGTAAATAATAAATGCTTTTTATACTAGCTTTTTTTTATATTGCGCTAAATTTTATTTAACTAATTTTTTGGACTTTTTAGAATTTTTTTGTAAAATATAACGTGCAATTTTTTAGCTATAAGTAGCATATTAAAAAAAATAGGGTTTAGTACTATTAAGCTTTACTATTACTACGTAATAGGTTTTATGCCTATATTTTAGCGTTTTTAATTTATAACTTAATTAAATTTAGTATATTATTTCTTAATAAAGTTTAACTAAACTATATTTAAACAGTATTAAAAAGCATAGATTTTATATTACTTAAGCAAAAAATTGCAGCTTTATAGTTTTAATAGTTAAAATATACAAGTTAAACAAAAAAATATACTTAAAACAAAGGCAAATTAATTAATATTAAGTTTTAAAACTATTGCTAATATATAAATATTATAAAATATTTATTTATAATAACTATAATAGTTTAGCTTAGCAACTATAAAGTGCTACATTAAATTATTTTTTACTTTTTTATTTTTTTTTATAAAGAAAAGTTTAGTAACTATAAACTAAAAATGTTATATTTTACTTAGTTATTTTATTTTAATGTTATAAAACTAGAACTTGTAATAAAAATACTGCAGTTAAGCTTTGTTTAATATACTATAGCTAAAAGCAAGTAAAAAGCTATTAATTTAGCTTTAAAGCATATTAATAATGCTTTTATAATTAATATAAAAAATAACAAAAACTTTACGTAAAATATTTTTGTTATATTTAATTAATTAGCTATTATAAGCTTTTATATTGCGTTAATTTGTAGCAGTATAAAATAGTTCTTTTAAATATATTAAAATAAGCAGTATACTTTTTTTTTTACTAACTAAAATATTATTAAATATGCTTGCAAAATATATATTAATAGCAATACTAAAAAATATATTAATAGCTATACTATGTTATATAATTTTTTTAATGCGCTAAATCTATTAATAAAAGAAAAATAATAATTTGCTAATACTAAAATTAATAAGTTTAATATTAAGATTATTTAATTAACTAAAGTTTTAATATAGCAAAATATATTAAGTTTAGCTAATGAAAATAAGCTATTTATTAAAAATAATAAAAGATAGCAGCTATATATTTCTAATTATAAAAAAGCAAAAAAAAAAAAAAAAGAAACTAAAGAATTATAGCTAAATATAAATTAGCACAAAGTATTATATACGTTTTATCTTTTTTGCTTTTTTTTTAGCTTTTTAGAACTATTATTTGCTAGCGATTTTTTATTATGCTTTAATAGTTTAAATTATACTAGTGAATTTATAGCTAGCAATATATTTATATATGTAGAAAAAGCACTTAAAAGTAATGTAACTATAGTTAGTTTTGCTAAAAACAATAAAACAAAGGTTATAACTATTGTTAAACATAAAGCTAATTAGCTTAACTATATATTAAACGTTTAATAAATATTTAACTGCTGCTTTATTTGCATTTTTAGTGTTAATTTTAGGGTTAAACAAAATATATTTTTAGTAGTATTTTTAATTTGTGCTTTGTTTGCAAAATGTTTAATATGCTTATTAAAAGCATACTAATATATTATAAAAAGCTTAGCATATAAAACATAGCTATATTTTTTTTATTTATTTTATTTAAATATTTTTATAGCATTATAAATTAAAAAGAATATAGTATTTATATTAACTATTTTGTTAAACATAATAACAATATATTATTAAACTTTTTTTAGCATAAAATATTTTGTTATACTATTAATAGCAAAGTTTAAATGTTAATATAAGTTTGCAAAGTGTTTTATGTAGAATTTTTAAAGCTTTTGTTATAAAAACTAAAAAATAATTCTTTTTTAAAGCGCAAACTGCTAGCGTATTTTTAGCAGCAATTTTAGTAGTTAGCTAAGGTTATAATAATATAAGTTGTAGCACATTTTTTATTATATATTTTTTTGCTTTTTAATATTTTTATTATTTAGCTGCTATAAAAACTATAAAGCATATTTTTTAAAGCATTTTATATTTATAAACTTATATATGCTTAATTAAATAGCTTGTAGCTTGTTTTTAGACTTTAGTTTAGCTTTAGTTTACTTAGTAAGCTTAACTAGCTTAAACTGTTTTAGTTTAAAGTTAACTATTAAACTATTTTTATTTTTAAGCTTATTAGTTATAATTAATTAGTAATTTAATAATGCAAACTATATATAGTTAAACGTTAAGCTTTTTAATGTATTATTGCTTATGTTTATTATAAAGCGTAAATTACTTTGATTATTTTTTAGTAGTTTTTTTTTATGCTTTAGTTTAAAAAGCTTAACTTTTTGCGCTTTTAGTAAATTAAAATACTAGTAAAAGGCAAAAAAGAATGCTGTTTTTTGTGTTATATTATTTTAAATAGCTTAGCTAAACTTTTGCAACAGGTTTAAAAGGTTTTTAGAAGCAACAAAGCTAAACTAAACAATATATATTATGTTATAAATATTTATTTTTATTTTAAAAGCTATAATAGCAAGCATAATTTAATAAAGAAAGTTTAGCTTTATAAACTTGTTATATAATTACTATTAGTTATTAAAATATATATTTGCATTATATTTTTAAATAAAGCGCTTTACTTTAGTTAAAGTAAACTTTAACTTTTAAAGCTATATTATTAAAAAATAGCGCGTAATAATAAGCTTTTTTTTGCTATTTATAAAAACAATAGTTTTAAGGATTAAGTGTGCTATATTGCGCTATATTTTGCTGATTAGAAAACTTAATTGCTAGTAATTTTTTATAATAGTACTTTTTTTTATAAAATAAACAACAAAAAATATATTAGGCCGATTAACTAAAGCATAAATAAATTGCAGTTTTTTTAAACAAATATTTTGCTATTAAAATTTAGCTTTAAGTAATATAAACTTTTAAGCGTTTAAGCTTAATATAGTAATATAGCTAAACTATAGTATATTTTATAAAACTAACATTTTTATATAATATATATTAAAATATATAATTTAGAAATCTTTTTATTAATAAACTATATAAAGCTTATTAATAGCTATAAACGCAATTTTTTAGTTAAACAAAAGGTTATAAAACAAGTTAATAAAGTGTTTTTAAATAGCTTGTTTAAGCTTAAAAATAATATATATAAAGCGTTTTAAAGCTAACTTAGCTTATATAGCATTATTTTATTAAACAGTAAAAATATACTTTTATAACTATTTATATAATATTAATTAACTTTTATTGTATTATTTATTATTAATAATAAATAAATGTTAAAAATTTAAGCAATTAAGTTAAATTAGTTATATTTTAATTGTTTTAATAAGTATAACTATAAAGTTATTATATTTTGCATAATAATTAAAACAGTTTATAATATAATGCTTTTTTTATAATTAATTTAAGCTACTAATATAATGTTACTATAACAAAATACTATACGCTAAATTAACTTAACTTGCTTAGCTTTAAGCTTAAGCTTATATAATTTATTAAATTAACAATAATTTAAAATAGCACTAGTAATAGCTTATATAAAGTTATATTTTAATATGTACTATTAATTATGTTTTAATTGCAGTAAAATATGCTATATAAAATACTAAATATAATTACTAAGTAAATGCTTTAATACTGCATTATTAGTTAGTTTATTTAGTTTACTAAATTTTTTAATAAATTCTAAAAGTTCTAAAGCTATTAGTTTTTTTAAAAAGCAACTATTAATTAAGCTAAAGCTAGAATTGTTAAAAGTTTGCGGTTTTATAATAAAGTAAAAAAATAATACTAATTAATAAATTAACAAATAAAGCTTAACTTTTAACTGTTTAAGCTTAAAATACTACAATATAATAAAGTATTTTAATTATAAAGTTAGCGCTAAGTATAAGCATTACTATAAAAAGCTTTAAGCAATATTATAATTGTTTTTTTTAGGTTTTATTAGCAAATAATCTATAGGTGTAAGTAGTATGTATACGTGTGCAAAGTGAACTTTAGCTCGAAAATTAACAAGAGTGCTTTAGACTAAAATATATAAAACGTAGGCCTTAGACTTACAGATATATTTGCATGGGCTCTTAAAGGAAGTAAGTTATAGCTTGCAGCAAGCGTAGCTTGCTGTTTTATGTTTTTAGTCTAAGGCACCTAAAATAAATATATATTATTTAGTTTAGTTTTATTGCTTTTAAAAACCTTTTAAATTTGTTATAAAAGTTTAGCTAAGCTATTTAAAATAATATAACATAAAAAACAGCATTTTTTTTTGCTTTTTATTAGTATTTTAATTTACTAAAAGCGTAAAAAGTTAAGCTTTTTAAACTAAAGCGTAAAAAAAAGCTACTAAAAAACAATCGAAATAATTTATGCTTTATAATAAATATAAACAATAACGTATTAAAAAGCTTAACGTTTAACTATATATAGTTTATATTATTAAACTATTAATTAATTATAACTAATAAGCTTAAAAATAAAAATAGTTTAATAGTTAACTTTAAACTAAAATAATTTTAGCTAATTAAGCTTACTAAATAAACTAAAGCTAAACTAAAGTTTAAAAATAAGCTATAAGCTATTTAGTTAAACATATATAAGTTTATAAATATAAAATGCTTTAAAAAGTATATTTTATAGTTTTTATAGCAACTAAATAATAAAAATATTAAAAAGCAAAAAAATATATAATAAAAAGTATGCTATAATTTCTATTATTATAACTTTAGCTAACTATTAAAATTATTGCTAAAAATATACTAATAGTTTATGCTTTAAAAAAGAACTATTTTTTAATTTTTATAGCAAAAGCTTTAAAAATTTTGCATAAAATACTTTGCAAACTTATATTAATACTTAAACTTTGCTATTAATAATATAACAAAATATTTTATACTAAAAAAAGTTTAATAATATATTACTACTATATTTAATAAAATAATTAATATAAGTATTATGTTTTTTTTAATTTATAATGCTATAAAAATATTTAAATAAAATAAATAAAAAAAATATAGCTATGTTTTAAATGCTAAGCTTTTTATAATATATTAGCATGCTTTTAATAAATATGCTAAACATTTTATAAATAAAGCATAAATTAAAAATACTACTAAAAATATACTTTATTTAACCTTAAAATTAATACTAAAAATATAAATAAAGCAATAATTAAATATTTATTAAATACTTAATATATAGTTAAGCTAATTAGCTTTATGATTAATAATAATTATAACTTTTGTTTTATTATTTTTAATAAAACTAATTATAATTATATTACTTTTAAGTGCTTTTTTTATATATATAAATATATTACTAGCTATAAATTTACTAATATAATTTAAACTACTAAAGCATAATAAAAAATTACTAATAAATAATAGTTCTAAAAAGCTAAAAAAAAAGCAAAAAAAAATAAAACATATATAATACTTTATGTTAATTTATATTTAGTTATAATTCTTTAGTTTTTTTTTCTTTTTTTTTTTTGCTTTTTTATAATTAAAAGTATATAACTATTATTTTTTATTACTTTTAATAAATAGCTTATTTTTATTAGCTAAACTTAATATGTTTTGCTATATTAAAACTTTAGTTAATTAAATAACTTTAGTATTAAACTTATTAATTTTAATATTAATAAGTTGTTATTTTTTTTTATTAATAAATTTAGTGCATTAAAAAGATTATATAACGTAATATAGCTATTAGTACGTTTTTTAATATTATTATTAATATATATTTTATAAATATATTTAATAATATTTTAATTAATAAAAAAAAATATGCTATTTATTTTAATATATTTAAAAGAACTATTTTATACTGCTATAAATTAAAGCAATATAAAAGCTTATAATAGCTAATTAATTAAATATAACAAAAATATTTTATGTAAAGTTTTTGTTATTTTTAATATTAATTATAAAAGTATTATTAATATGCTTTAAAGCTAAATTAATAGCTTTTTATTTATTTTTAGCTATAATATATTAAATAAAGCTTAACTGCAGTATTTTTATTGCAAGTTTTAGTTTTATAACATTAAAATAAAATAACTAAGCAAAATATAACATCTTTAGTTTATAATTACTAAACTTTTTTCTATAAAAAAAATAAAAAAGTAAAACATAATTTAATATAATACTTTATAATTATTAAGCTAAACTGCTATAATTATTATAAATAAATATTTTATAATACTTATATATTAATAATAGCTTTAAAACTTAATTTTAATTAATTTGCTTTTGTTTTAAGTATATTTTTTTGTTTAATTTGTATATTTTAATTATTAAAACTATAAAGCTGCAATTTTTTGCTTAAATAATATAAAATTTATGCTTTTTAATATTATTTAAATATATTTTAGTTAAACTTTATTAAAAAATAATATATTAAATTTAACTAAGTTATAAATTAAAAACGCTAAAATATAAATATAAAACCTATTATATAGCAATAATAAAGCTTAATAATATTAAACTTTATTTTTTTTAATATATTACTTATAGCTAAAAAATTACACGTTATATTTTATAAAAAGATTTTAAAAAGTCCAAAAAATTAATTAAATAAAATTTAGCGTAATATAAAAAAAAGCTAGTATAAAAAGCATTTATTATTTATAATTATATATATTGCTTGTTTTTTGAAGACCTTTTTTGAATTCTTTACACTTGATTATAACTTTGTAAGTTCGAGCTTAATTATTAAATAATTAAGATTGCTAAAATTAGCATAGCAACTTTTATTTACTAGGTAAGTTGCACTTTATTTACGAAGTGCGAATATAATAAAAAATAGAGAAATAGTGTTAAACGATTTATTTGTTAAAAACGTAATTAATGTGCTACTAGAATTTATTAGCAATGCAACTATAAAGCAGTAGCGTTTTAACAAAAAACGTAAAGCTAACGGACTTTTTAGTATATAAGAAATAGTTAATAAAATTGTAGAACTAATATTATAGCTACTAATAAAAAAAAAATAGCAAAAGGAATTTCTTTTTAAAAAAACGCAAAAAAAACATAAATAGTATACATGTTAAAAAAAGCCTAAAAAAGCTAGCAAAGCATAAAGCTTAACAACAAAAATAACTTTAATATACTTATAACTTATTATAACTTAAATGCTACTATAAAAGCTAACTAAAAAAGCGTTAAAAATATTATTTAAGAGCTTTTTTAATAAACTTTATTAAATATAAACATGCTAAAATTTTAAATATAAATTATAGCTTTATAGCTAGCTTGCAATAATAAAGCAGTACTATTTAAGCAAAACAAAAAAGTACTAATTAAAGTTAAAAAACAAGCTAATAACTTTAAAAACAAAATACTAGCTAATATTATTAAAGCAGTAAATATAGCGCTTATAAATAGTAATATAATTGCTGCTAAAACGCTATATAGCAAAAATATAGTAATTACTTTTAAGAAAGCAGTGCTTTAAAAAGCTAAAAAAAAAAAATAAATTATAAAAGCTTTTAAAGAAAAGTTAAAAGTACAATAAAAAAAAAGTAGCACTAATAATAAAAAGCGTTTTAATAAAACAAATTAAAGTAATATACTTAAATAAAAACTTACTATAGTTATTATATAATAAATACCCTAAAGTTATAAAGTATAAAAAAATGCTATTTAAAAATATAAAAGCTAGATTTATATTAATATTGTTATATATAAGCAGTATTATAGTAGTTAAAACAATATATAAAAACGGCTTTTTATAAAAAGCTTAGCTATTTAACTGCAAACTTTTTGCTATAAAGCTTAAAGTTATATAGTATTTTAATTATTATAAATATAGTTATATAGCTAAATATTGCTGCAAAAACTTAAAATATAGCTATTGCTTAGCTTTAAAGCACTAAAAAAGTAAAAAAAGCTACTTAATAAAAACGCAAAAAGCAAAGCAAAAATACATAAACTGCAAAAAAGCATATATAGCATAAAATAAAGCTTGCTAAAAAAAAGTTAAACAAAAAAACAAAGTAAAAGCAGTATATATATTATAACTTAAAAGCTTTTAAAGTACTAAAAAAGCAGCAGTAATAAACAAAAAAATAAATAAAAGTAGTTTAAAAATATTAATAGCATTAATATTTATAAAGCTAAATAAGGAAAAATTACTAGCAAAAAAACAACAAACTAGCAATGCAAGCAAAAACTTATTTTTATTAATTTAATAATATATAATATTGTTTTTTAAAACATTGCAAGATTTAAAAGCAATATAGCACGCATGCTACAAAATAATAGCTTTAACTATATAGTAATTTAAAAGCTAATAATTAACAAATATAATAATATATATTGCTTTAGTAATAATAGCTATTAAGTTGTTTAATTAAAAAGTAAAGCTATGTTATATATAAACAAAAAAATTGCAATAAAAACGCTAGTAAAAAACACTAGTAAAGATTAAGCAAAAGTTATAATAAGCAGCAATAATTTAACGGTATTTTTGTAGTTAATATATTTGCTAAATTAAAAAAAAACAATTTAACGTAATTTAATCTAAAAAATACATAAAGTAAGCAAGCTAAAAAAACGCTATATATTTATAAGCAATTTTAACTTTTATTACTTATTATAAAACTTAAAAAGTAAAAAAAGCTAAAAAGCAAATAAACTACTTAAGTTTATTATATAATAAGATTTTATACTAGCTATTTTTTAAAAAAAAGTAACTAAAACAAAGCATAAATAAAAAAGCTTAATAATAAACTTAGTATAAATGTTTAGTAATTTAGCTATTATTTACTAAAAGGATTTAAAGTAGCTAAATTTTAACTATAAAGCATTAAAAGTTATAATTAACTTAAAAGCAGCTTTATAAAAATATTTAAAAAAAGCAAAAAAATAAAACTAGCTTAAATTAAACAAAAATAAAGCAGCTATAAAAGCAAAAGCTATTATTATAAAAATACATATATTATATATATTTAGCAAACTAAATAATACTTTTAACTTTTTAATTTAGCAACTAGTAAAAATAGCAAATAACATAATACTTAAAAAAACTATAAAAAGAAAACATTAAGCATTACTTTAGTAGTTTTTAAAAGTAGTTAAAACAGAAAAAAAAGCAAAATAAACATACTGTAGGTTTTAAAGCAAAAAAACTAAAGCAGCATAGCAAGCCTTTAAAAAAAAAAAAAAAGCCTTTAGTAATAAAGTAAAAAAAGTGCAAAAACGCAGCTAAAAATAAACATTTGCAAAAATATTTAAAAATTTTAAATTATTATAAAGCTTAGCTAAATAAATAAAGTTTGCTTATAAGTTAGCTTTAAAAGTTATTATAATTTTACTATTAAAACAAATAAAAAGTAAACTGTTTTTTATTAATATTTTTAAAAAAAAAACGGCTTTATTAATAAAACGCTTTTTTTTTGTATTATTAATAAACTTATTTAATATACTTAAAAAAAACCTAACTTATAATAGCTATTAAAAGTTTATAATTAATGTTAACATAAAAAAAAAAATATAATATTATTAATATAAAAATTAGTGCTATAAAAAGCGCTAAAAAATAACTTATTACTTAATAGCTTTTTTAAAGCTTATAAACTTGCTTTAGCAAAAAAAATAGCAATATTATATATTGCTAGCTTTTTATTAAGGTATTATTTAGTATAATTTAAGCAAGCAAAAATAGTAGTTATACTTAAACTTAAAAAATTAAAAAAAACTAAAAAAACAGCTAAAAAGTAGCACTTTATTACATTTATTTATATAATAAAAAAAGTACTAAAAAAAAAGCTATATTGCTATATAGCAAAAATAACTAAATAAAAGAGTTTTTTGCTAAAGAACTAAATAAATAATAAATAAAACAAGTTAATAAATATAGCTATTAAACTAGTATTAAAAATAGCAAAAAAAGTAATTAACAAAAAAAGTATAGTATTTTTGCTATAGCTAAATATTATAAAAGCTTTTAATACTATTAATAAAAAAAAAATAATATATATTTTGTAATAAAAGGGCTTTTTTTTTTAAATAGTTATATAAGTAAACTTTTTTATATTAAATTATATAGTGCGTTTTTGTTTTAATAAAGCAGTGTTTTAGCTAATAGCGCTAAAAGCTAAAGTTCTTTAAAGGTTTTTGTTTTTACTTTTTTTTTTTTTTTTATATATTTTAATATTTTATAATAACTTTGCTATATATTAAAAGCTAATAATAGTTAGCTTTACTAATAATACTAACTTTATTATAGTAAACCTAAATATAAAGCAAAACTATAAAGCTTTAAAAGCAGTATAAAAAACGTATAAAAGCTAAACAAAACAACATAAAATAAAGTTTATACTACAAAAAAGCAAATTAATGCACTTTTTTAGTAATAAAATAACGCTTATATAAATAGTATACCTTTTTAACATAATAGTATACTTAAAAAATAATGCAAAGTTTTTAAAAGTATAATTTAATAAAAACATAAAATAAAAAAAATATTTAGCAAAGCTTAAAAAATAACTAAGCATTTAGTTATATGTAATAATTAAGCTATAAAACTTTGCATAAAATAATAGCATAATAAAAATAAAATAAATATATATTATAATAATGTAAAGCATTTTAGTTTATAGTATAGCAATTTAGCATAAAAATTTTAAAGAAAATAAAGCAAAAAGCATTGCTAATTTATTAGTAATAATTTAAAACAAATGCTTTAAATATATAGCTAAAGCTTTTAAAGTAACTAAAATAAAACATTTAAAAACTAAAATAAGGATTTTTTTTATTAACTTATATTTTAGCAGTAAAGTAGTAGCTTATAAATATTACGTAAAAAGCTTAGCAGCTAAAAAATTAATCTAAAAAGTAATAAAAAAAATTAAAACTTTTATTAAAAATATAAAAGCTTAAAAAGCTAAAAACTAAACAAAAAGTAAGCTTATAAACAATAATAAAAGTATAGCTAAAAAAAATTTAACGCTAGCTTTAAACTTTTAATAAAAAAAGTAATTAAAAAGAAAAAAACTTAAAATTATATTAAAAAAGAAATAAATAAGCAAATAAAGCTAAACTAAAATAAGTAATAATTATTTAATAATAGCTAAACAAAAGCTTAATAAAAATAAAGCTTTTAAAAAGTATAACAAATTATTAAAGCATAAAGTAATTATAATAATATAAATGCGTACTAAAAAAATAAAGCTAAAAGCATTTTTGCATAAAAAGAAAGTTTTAAGCTTTTTTATGCCTTTTTACAAATGTACAAAAAAAAAAAAAACTTTTTAGCATGTAATCTTACGTTATAACTTATTAAAAAACAAAAAAAAGCAGCTATAAAAAAGCTTTGCAGTTAAGCTGCTATAAATTAACAAAAACTTATAACTAGCTATAAAAAAGCTTAAAGCTGCAAATAATATTGCAAAGTAGCTACTTGTTACTAATAAAATAGCAATATATAATAAAGCAGTTAAAATAAAAAAAAATAAAAAAAGAAAAAAAAAAGCAAAAAATAAGGAAAAAACCGGCAAAAAAAGCAAAAGCGCCCTTTTAAAGGTTTTAAAAAACAAAAAAAAAGCTTTTATGCGCTTTTTAAAAAAGCAAAAAGTTTAAAAGCTTTAAAAAGAGTTTTTCTGCCTTTTAACTATTACTTTTTGTTTAGTAAGCTAGTTAGTAAAAATTAGTTATTACAAAGTAAAAAAACTTTAAAGTAATAGCGTAAACATTATTGCATAAGGTTTTTATCCGGCTTTTTATATGGTTTTACTTATAAGTACACAAGTAAAAAAACCGCGCTATAAAGTAGCACAGCGGGTTATTAATAATAATATATTGCTTGCTTTTATTTAAGCAGCTATTATAGCTTAAATAAAAAATATAATTTTTTAATTTTTATATATTATTATAAGTTGTTTATTATAGTTTTAATAATTTAAAATAATATAAAATAAAGTATTATAAACTTAATATATTCTAAATATTTTTTTTTTGTTTTTATAAATAATAAAAGTTTATAAAATATAGCTAATGTTATTTTATAATTATATAATGTTTAAAAATAAAGCAAACCTTTTTAAATATAATAATTTAAATAAAAAACAAATAATATAAATTAATAAATAATTAGTTATTTTATTTATATAAGCTAAAATTAACATTAAATAAAAAAAAAGCTATTTTTTTTTAAAAAAAATAATAGTATACTATTATAATTATATAAATAAGCTAAGTATATTTAAACTAGCAATTATAAAATAATTAGTTAAATTTTATATAATATTTTTATAATTTATGCTAAAATTTTAAACATTATTTTTAAAGTTAAAATTATTATATATAAATATAATACTTAAGTTATAAATAATATGCTTTAAGTTAAGCTATATATTTATTAATTTAAATATTAAAACATTAGCTAATTAACTATTATATATATAATTTTGTTTAGTTATTTTATTTAATTATTTTAAAATAAACTTATAGCTAATATATATCTTAAATTAAGCAAAAATATTAATTATTTAAGTTTATATTTTATTATTATAAAAATAAATGCTAATAAATTACTATAAAAAATTGTTTATTAAAAGTATATATATATTTAATAATAAAGCTATAATTATATATGCTTTAGTAATATAAAAAAATAGCATATTAGCTTTAATTATATTATAAAATTTATGCTTAGTTTACTAATTTATAAAAATACTTAAAAAAAAAGCAATAAAACATAAAAATACGTTTTAAATTTAAAACTAAAAAAAA
>MU400916.1:0-23247 GCA_022578965.1 Xylaria sp. FL1777 | reverse complement strand
AATTATATAAAATAAGTTAATAAACAGTTAATTTTATTATAAAAACTTTCATTATATTTAAAATATAAATTAACTTTTTTATTTAAAATATTTTTTTAAAAAAAAGTCTTTAGTACTTAGTAATTATTAAATATTAACTAGTATTTACTAATACTAAATTAATATTACTAAAAAATACTAATACTAAATTAGTATTAATAAAAAAATACTAATACTAAATTAGTATTTCAAAATTAATACTAATATTAAATTAATAATTATTAATATTAAATTAGTATTATTAATTTAGTACTAATACTAAATTAGTATTTGAAAATTAGTACTAATACTAATACTAATTTAGTAATTACTAATTTAGTCCTTATATTAAGTACTAAATTATTAACTTTATTAATGCTTAATAAAGTTGCTTAATTGCTTTGCTTCTTTATAATATATGCTTTTTAATTCTTGTAGTTTTATGTTTATAATTTTATACTATTATTTTTAATATTTTATTATATTATGCTTTACTTTAAAATTTATAAACGTAAACTTATAATAAGCAGCTTTTTTAAAACTATAAATAATAAACAGCTTTATAATAAATGCTTTAACTTTTGCTTTATAGTTATAATAAACCTTTTTTAGCTTAAAGAAAAGCTAATATTAATGCTTAGCTATTTTTGCTTTATATTTAAAAGCCTTTGTTTTTATGTTTTTATAGCTGCTTATAACTTAATTAGCTTTTTAGCTATATTATAATAGCTAAGCTTTTTTATATTTAGAACTTATTTAGCTATTTTATGTGCTTTTTTTAGGTTGTATAATAACTAATAGCTTAGTTAAAAATTTGTTTGCTTTTTTAGTATGCTGCAAATAAAAAGCTAATAATATATAATATTGCTATTTCTTTTACTAAAGCAAATTTATAAGCTTTAAAAAAGCTATTAAGTAATAAGTTATTTTTTAATGCTTTTTATAATGCTAGCTTTTATATTAATAATGTTATATTTTTTTTTTACATTAATATTAATTATAAACTTTTAATAACTATTATAAATTAAGTTTTTTTTAAGTATATTAAATAGGTTTGCTAATAATGCAAAAAAAAAGCATTTTATTAATAAAGCTATTTTTTTTAAAAAGTATTAACAGGGTTAAAAATTAGTACTACTAATTTAATATTTAGTACTACTAATACTAAATTAGTTTAGTACTGCTTAGTACTAATACTAAGCTAGTTTAGTACTATATAGTATTAATACTAATACTAAATACTAAAAATACTAGCTTAGTAGTACTAAAAGTACTAAAAGTACTAAAATATAATAATATTTAAAAAAATAAATATTTTTTCACTTAATAAAATAATAAAATAATAATTGTTTTTAATTTAATAAATATTATTATGTTTTATATAATAAGTTTTAAGTAATTTAATAATGTTTTATTATGTTTTTTTAAATTAAATTTAATTAAAAACTATTATAAAACCATAAGCACTTGTAGCATACTAAGAGAGCAAACAAATTTTTAATTAGGCTACTAGTTATTACGCAACCTAAAAAAAGCACGTAGGATAGCTAGATAGGTTTTAAATACAAGGAGGCTTAGCTATTACAACGTAGCTAAAGGATTAATTAAGTTATAAGCAGCTGCGAAAATATAAAAACAGAAGCCTTTAAATATAGAGCAAGAACAGCTAAGCATTAATATTAGCTTTTTTTAAGCTAAAAAAAGTTTACTACGATTATAAAGTAAGAGCTAAAGTATTTGTTATAAAGCTGTTTGCTACTTATAGTTTTAAAAAGGCTGCTTATTATAAGTTTACATTTATAAACTTTAAAGTAAAGCACGATATAATAAAGTACTAAAAATAGCAATACAAAATTATAAACATAGAACTATAAAAGTTAAAAAGCATACATTATAAAAAAACAAAGTAATTAAACAACTTTATTAAGCATTAAACACTGAAATTTTACTAAAACTTTTAGCTACTAAATATATAATAATGTTAACCTTTAAAGATTACGTAAACACTTTTTAACTAGCTTATTTATATAGAACTTTTAGCTTTTTTACTTGCTGCAGCTTTTTTTGCTTTTTTAATTATAACTTAAAGTTGCATATTAGCTATAAGTGCAGCTTAAATATTTTTATTAGTACAAGAATAGCGCGTAGCTATATAAGCTTTAATAAATAATTAAAGTTCTTTATTAACTTTTTTAAGCTAAGAAATTATTAGTAGCACTTAAAATTAAAAAAATTTTAACAGTTAAAATAAGCATAAAGTAAAGCTTAAGAACGTATAAATATTAATATAGTTAAAAGTACTTATAGAACTATAATTGCTACTTTTAGTGCTTACTTTGCTTTTTTTGCATTATAAGCATTTAATAAACTTGCTAGTAATATTGCAAGCGTAAAAATTATTAATGTTTTTATATAATTAGCATAAAAAAAATAGCAACAAAAAGTGCACAATATATTACTGTAATATAAGCAATATAATAGTAATATAGCTTAAGCATTTTAGTATGCTTAATAAATATAAATTTTAAAGCTATTAGTAATATTTTAGCATAAAGCACTAAAGCACTTACTTTTATTTCGAAAATTAGCGTTATAGCAAAAAAGCATAACAATAAGTAGTTATAAAAGCTTAAACTATATAATAGCAAGCTATTAACTACTTTATTTAATACTATAAATTAAATAACTAGTAAAAACTATAGCAAAATAACTTATAACCTTAAATATGTAAGCTTAATATTAGTTAATATATATATTTAAGCTAAGCTAGTTATAAATATATACTATAGAAAGTATAATAGCTATAACAAAGTAAATTTTTATATAATTATAACGTATTAATAATTAATTATATTACGAATTAAGCACTTTAATATATTAAAGCAAGTGCAAGCTAAGCATATAATAATAGTAGTAATAAAAGTAATAAAGTTAGTAGTTAAAAAAGAAAAAAATTAGCATAAGTAACTAAATAAAATAACTTATTACTTATTGCTACTTTATATTGCTTAGTATATAAGCTACTTATAAGCTATGCTTACTTAGTAAGCTTACTGCAAAAAGCATAAAAGCAGCTTAAAAAATAAATATGCAAAAAGTAAACTAAAAAGTAATAAGCAATTAACTTTGCTTATAACTTAGTTATAACTTAGTTATAAAAAAACTAGTGCAGCAAAAAGCTAGCAGCAATATTAAAGCAAGCAAACTATAATATACTAGCAATACAATAAAAAAAGGTTTAAAAAAAAACTAGGAAAAAAAAGCAGTATACTTAGCTAAATAAGTGCTAAAACTAAAAAAACTGCTATAAGCAGCATAAAGTAAGCAGCAATACTAAAGCAAGCAAACTACAAAGCAAAAAAAATATAAAAGAAAAAAAAATACGAAGTAACTATATAAAGGTATATATACTTAGTTAATAGTATAACGCAAGTAAGCAAACAACTTAAAAGCAAAGAAATAAAAAGTAAAGCACTTAATAAAATTGTAGTAAAACTAGTATAACTTAAGAGTAAATATAAGATGTTTTTACTTAGCTACTAGAAAGAAAATAAGCTGCTTATAGCTTGCTTTCGACTTATAAGCACGGTTTTTACTTGTATATATAAAAAATAGAAACCGGCATAGCTAATAGGCTATTAACCCGAGTAATACAATATATATTATAAAACCATAAATTATAAGGTATTAAATAATAATTCTTTTGAAATAAAATAAAGCATTAGCTTTTTTATTTAAAAACCTTTAAAAAATTAACTTTTTAATAAATTAAAGTGATTTTTACTTAGTTTTTTATATATTTTAACTAGTTTTTTAATATATTATAGCTAAATTTAATATATATTATTACATAAGCTATTTATAATTAAATATAAAAAATATCTTTATTGGTTTTATATAATAATATATTTTTTTAAAATTTATTTCTTAAGGTTTAATTAAATATATTAATGAAAACCTTTTTTTTTTCTTTTAAAAAACTTAAAAATTAGTACTTTTAGTACTTTTAGTACTACTAAATTAGTCTTTAGTACTATTAAATACTAATTTAGTTTAGTACTTAGTGGTACTAATACTAAATTAGTACTTAAACTTTAGTATTAATACTAATACTAATTTAGTACTACTAAAATTAGTCCTTATACTAAGTACTAATTTTTCAACCTTAAGTATTAACAAAAAACAGCTTATTTTTTGTTTATTTTAGCAGTAAAAATATAATAATTTTTAAAGCTAGCTTATAAGCAAACTTTGTTTATTTAGTTAAGCTTTATAATAACTTAAAATTTTTAAATGTTTTTATAAATGCTTATTTTTAGTTATACTTTTATGTTTTTTTTACTTTATTATTAAAAGGTTTTTTTTTTTTAAAGCTTATTATGCTGCTTTAGTTTTTTTGCTTTAAAATTTATAGTATGCTTACTTTGCTTTTTTTATTATTTTAATTATTTTTAAAAATTACTAAAGTAATACTTAGTGTTTTTTATTTATAGTTTTTTCAAGTATTATTTTATTTATTATTTTTATTAGTTGCTAAATTAAAAAATTAAAAGCATTATTTAGCTTACCAAATATATATAACATATGTTTTTTTATAATAATAGCTTTTGCTTTTATAGCTGCTTTATTTTTGTTTAATTTAAGCTAGTTTTATTTTTTTGCTTTTTTAAAATATTTTTATAAAGCTGCTTTTAAATTAATTATAATTTTTAATGCTTTATAATTAAAACTTAGCTACTTTAAGTCCTTTTGATAAATAATAGCTAAGTTACTAAACATTTATATTAAATTTATTATTAAGCTTTTTTATTTATGCTTTATTTTAGTTACTTTTCTTTAAAAAATAGCTAACATAAAATTTTATTATGTAGTAAACTTAAGCAGTTTATTTGCTTTTTAGCTCTTTTTGCTCTTTAAGTCCTATAATAAATAATAAAAGTTAAAGTTATTTATAAATATATAGCGTTTTTTTAGCTTGCTTGCTTTATGTATTTTTTAGATTAAACTGCGCTATATTGTTTTTTTTTAATTTAGCAAGTATATTAACTATAAAGTTACTGCTAAATTATTATAAATAAAGCTTTTAAAAAGTATAATAAATTATTAAAGCATAAAACAGCTATAATAATATAAATATGCATTAAAAAAATAAAACTAAAGGTATTTTTACATAAAAGAAAAGTTTTAAGCTTTTTTATACTTTTTTATAAATATATATAAAAAAAAAGACTTTTTAGTATATAATTTTACATGATAACTTATTAAAAAACAAAAAAAAACAGCTATAAAAAAACTTTATAATTAAGCTATTATAAATTAACAAAAACTTATAACTAGCTATAAAAAAGCTTAAAGCTGCAAATATTATTACAAAATAGCTATTAGTTATTAATAAAATAATAATATATAATAAAGCAGTTAAAAAAAAAAAAAAAAAAAAGGCAAATAATTAAAAAAAACTAGCAAAAAAAGCAAAAGCACTTCTTTAAAAGTTTTTTTTAAAAAAAAAAAAGCTTTTATATGCTTTTTAAAAAAGCAAAAAGTTTAAAAGCTTTAAAAAAAAGTTCTTTTACTTTTTAACTATTATTTTTTATTTAGCAAGCTAGTTAATAAAAACTAGTTATTATAAAGTAAAAAACCTTTAAAATAATAGCATTAATATTATTTAGGGTTAAAAATTAGTACTACTAATTTAGTATTTAGTACTACTAATACTAAATTAGTTTAATACTACTTAGTACTAATACTAAGCTAGTTTAGTACTACTTAGTACTAATATTAATACTAAATACTAAAAATACTAGCTTAGTAGTACTAAAAGTACTAAAAGTACTAAAATATAATAATATTAAAAAAAATAAATATTTTTTCACTTAAGAAAATAATAAAATAATAATTGTTTTTAATTTAATAATTATTATTATGTTTTATATAATAAGTTTTAAATAATTTAATAATGTTTTATTATGTTTTTTAAATTAAATCTAAGTAAAAACTATTATAAAACCATAAATTATTAAGTATTAAATAATAATTCTTTTAAAATAAAATAAAGCATTAGCTTTTTTATTTCAAAACCTTTAAAAAATTAAGTTTTTAATAAATTAAAGTGATGTTTACTTAGTTTTTTATATATTTTAACTAGTTTTTTAATATATTATAGCTAAATTTAATATATATTATTACATAAGCTATTTATAATTAAATATAAAAAATATCTTCATTGGTTTTATATAATAATATATTTTTTTAAAATTTATTTCTTAAGGTTTAATTAAATATATTAATGAAAACTTTTTTTTTTTCTTTAAAAAACTTAAACATTAGTACTTTTAGTACTTTTAGTACTACTAAATTAGTTTTTAGTACTTAAACTTTAGTACTAATACTAATACTAATTTAGTACTACTAAAATTAGTCTTTATACTAAGTACTAATTTTTTAACCCTGATATTATTGCATAAAGTTTTTATTTAGCTTTTTATATAGTTTTATTTATAAGTACATAAGTAAAAAACCGCGCTATAAAATAATATAACAAGTTATTAATAATAATAATAATAATTATTATTAATAAAATAACTTTATATAATAAAGTAGTTAAAATAAGAAAAAAAAAGCAAGTAATAAAAAAAAACTAGCAAAAAAAGCAAAAGTGCTTTTTTAAAAGTTTTAAAAAACAAAAAAAAAGCTTTTATACATTTTTTTAAAAATCTAAGCATACGCCATGACTTATATAAGTTTTAAGGCAGGTATGCAAAAAAGGCGAAAGGTTTTCTGCAAAGTTAAATAAATAATTCAATTATTTTAATAGTTATTTATTAAATAACTATATAAATAAAATAAAAATAAATATATAAAAATTATAATAAAATTTAATAAAGTTTAAGCTATTTAATACTAATTATAAAGTAATTATTAATATAAAAATAAAAAAGAAACAATTAAAAAAAAGTAAAAAAAAAATAAAAAAAATAAAAGAAAATAAAGAAATATATAAAGAAATAAATAAATACATATATAAATACATAAATAAATATATAAAAAATACATAAAAAAATATATAATTACATAAATACATAAAAAAAGAAAAAAAGAAAAAAATATATAAATATATAAATACATAAATATATAAATATATAAATATATAAATAAATAAAGCAATTAAAATATAAATATAATATTTTTTAGCTTTTTATTAGCTTAAAAAATTATTAATAAACTTAAGTATTATTTTTTATGTTATTTTATATAGTTATTATATTAAAGAATTAATATAAATATATAATGAATTAATATAAACATATAATTTTATAAATATATAATGCTTTTATTAGCTTAATTAAAAAATAGATTTTATAGTATTTTTTACTTTAATAAACTTATTTTTTATTTTTATATAATTAATTAAATTTATAGCTTAATTGTTTTTTTAATAGCATTATTTTTATATAAACTTTATTTTAAGCACTTTAAACTAAAAACATAAAATAGCAAGCTATATTTATTATAAACTATAATTTATTTTTTTAAAAAGCTTATATAAATATATTTATAAATTTAAAGCTTATATTTTATATATTTTAGTTTAAAAAACTTTTATTAATTTTTAAGCTAAAGTTTATTTTATATATATATATATATACTATTTATACTTATAAATTATTTATTAATAAAACTTAAAAATAATAATTATAATATTATTTAACGTTATTTATAAGCAAACAACACATTTAAGCAAGCAATATACTTTTTATTATGCTATTAAGTTTAATTATTAATAATTTTATAACTAAAGTGTTTATTATTAAAAATTAATTAGATTTTAATTTATTATTTGTTTTTATATTTTTATTATAAGTTTTTATATTATAACTAGTTTTACTGCATTATTTATATTATTGCTAGCATAATATACTTAGCTTATTATTATTATAATGTTTTAACGTTTATAATTATACTAAGTTTTATGCATTTTTTTAAGCAATTAAATTATTTGCATTTTTTATAGTAAAACTATTTTTGTTTTATAAGCGCTTTTTTTTATTTTTTTAATGCTTGCTAAATGCTTTATTTATTTTATAAAGCTTTTAGTTTTTATTGCTTATAAAAGTTAATTAATATGCTAATATTTAATTTAACTTTATAAGCTAATTAATAGTGTTTAAAATTAGCTTTAAAAGGCTTTTTTAATAATTAAAAATTTAACTTTTAATAAAAGTTAATTATATGTTTATTTTTTAGTAGTTTTTAATATATAAAAAACCTAAGGTTTAAATAAATCAATAGTATTAAAAATTAGCATTAATAACTATAATTATATATTTAGCTTTAAAATTATTACTTATAAATTATAAAGCATTAATTTTAACTTTTAAAAACTTTTTAAAATATTTAATTTTACAAAAGTAGCAAAATAAGCTTTTTTAAATATAATAAAAAACTTAGGTTTTATAATATAGTTAATATATAACTTAATAAATTTATTAATTTAATAACTATATGCTTGCTTTAATAAATTATAAAGTTTTACATTAAATAATTAAATTAAATATAACAAATAAAAAAACAAAATAATACTTATAATGTTTTGTTTTTTATAAAACTTTTTAAACTTAGTAAATATATAACTTTTATGCTAATTTAATACTAATAATTAATATATGCTTTTTTAAAACAGCTAAATATGTTTTTTAAAATGTTTTATTTATTTTAATTTTATATTATTATTTATTTATTTATTGTAACTAGTATTAAATACTTAAGCTATTAAAAAATTAGTATTTTTATATTAATGCTAAAAATAAAAAGCGCTTTAAAAATAATATATAAAAAAATAAATAAACTACATAAATTAATAAAACAAATTACTATTAATTATTTTTTATTATTAAGCTATATTGCTTTATGTTTTTTATATTAATTAGCACGTATAATAACTATATATATATAAATTTAGCTTATTATAAACTTAGTTTTATTAAAGTTTTAAATATTTTTGTTTTAAATGTTATATTGCAATTTTATATATATATAACGCTTAAACTATAAGCTAATAATCTTTAGATTTTTATATAATGCTTTTTAGAAATTATAAGTATATATAAACTACATTTTAAGCTTTTTATAGCAATTAATGAAGTTATAAGCTTAATATTTACTAATAAGCAATATGTTTTATAAGTTACACAAAAAATTAGCTATATTTTTTATAGTAATATAAGCAAGAAAATATTTTTGCTTATTTAAATTAAATATATACTTAAAAAAACATTTTTTTTAATTAAATCAAGTTTATATATATTAGCACAGGTTTTATTTTATATAGTATAACTATTTATTTTATAACATATAGTATTTTTAAAAAAGTAATAAATTTTATAAACATATTAAATGTTAATTTTTAAGCAGAAATTAATAGCTTAAATAGCAAAAAATATTTTAGCTTTTTTAGTTTTACTAAATATTATATTATTAAAGAATTATTACATAATAAAGTTAAAGCAACACATTTATAAAAAAAAGTGCATTATTTGCTTAAATGTATTACTTGCTTATAAATAACATTAAAGCTTTATATAATAATATTTATATTTAATGCTAACTTTATAATTAAAATATATTATTATATTATAATGTTTTAAGCTTAAATAATTAAAAATTAAGCTTTATTTATTAATTTATTAACTAGTATTATTTTTTTACTTTATTATAAAACTATAAACTTTTAATAATTTTAGCTTTAGCTTAATTAATAATTATTTTTTAAAAAAACTAATAGCTTTAAAACTTTTAAAATTTATTAAAAAATTTAACAAACTAAATAAACTAGCTAATAATATAATATAAAAGCATTTATTTAATATTTTTATTTAATATAAATAACTAAAATAATTATTTAATAAAAAAAGTAATTATAGTTTTTAAATAATATAAGCTATAATAATTATTATATAAAAACTTAAAAAGCATAAATTAGCTTTATTTAAATTAATAGTATTTATATATAGTTTTTTAATACTATATTTAAAAAATGTTTTTAAGCTTAAATAATTAAAAATTAAGCTTTATTTATTAATTTATTAACTAGTATTATTTCTTTACTTTATTATAAAATTATAAACTTTTAATAATTTTAGCTTTAGCTTAATTAATAATTACTTTTTAAAAAAACTAATAGCTTTAAAACTTTTAAAATTTATTAAAAAATTTAATAAACTAAATAAACTACCTAATAATATAATATAAAAGCATTTATTTAATAATTATATTTAATATTTTATATAATATATTTTGTTATAATTAAAATATAACTTTATATAAGCTATTATTAATGTTATTTTAAATTATTATTAATTTAATAAATTATATAAACTTAAACTTAAAGCTAAATATATTAAGTTAATTTAATATATAATATTTTATTATATATATTGTATTACTTGGGCTAACAGCCTATTAGCTATGCTAGTTTTTATTTTTTATATATACAAGTAAAAACCGTGTTTATAGGTTAAAAGCGAGCCGTAAGCAGCTTACTTTTTTCTTAGTAGCTAAGTAAAAACATCCTATATTTACTCCTAGGTTGCACCAGTTCTGCTACAATTTTATTAAGTGCTCTGCTTTTTACTTCTTTGCCTTTAAGTTGTTTGCTTACTTGCGTTATGTTATTAACTAAGTATATACACTTTTACGTAGTTACTTTGTATTTTTTTTTTCTTTATATTTTTTTTGCTTTATAGTTTGCTTGCTTTAGTATTGCTGCTTGCTTTATGCTACCTGCAGCAATTTTTTTAGTTCTAGCACTTATTTAGCTAAGTATGCTATTTCTTTTTTTTAGTCTTTTTTTAAACCTTTTTTTATTGTATTGTTAATGCATTATAGTTTGCTCGCTTTAGTATTGCTGCTAGCTTTTTATTGCATTAGTTTTTCTATAACTAAGTTATAACTAAATTATAAGCAAAGTTAATTGCTTATTACTTTTTAGTTTGCTTTTTGCATATTTATTTTTCGAGCTACTTTTGTGCTTTTTGTAGTAAGCTTACTAAATAAACATAGCTTATAAATAGCTTATACATTAAGCAATATAAAGTAGCAATAAGTAATAAGTTACTTTACTTAGCTATTTATGCTAATTTTTTCCTTTTTTAACTATTAACTTTACTACTTTTATTATTACTACTATTATATGCTTAGCTTATGCTTGCTTTAATATATTAAAATACTTAGTTTATAATATAATTAGTTGTTAATGCATTACAGTTATATAAAATCTACTTTGCTATAACTGCTATACTTTTTGCAGTATATATTTATAATTAGCTTAGCTTAAGTATATATGCTAACTAGTATTAAGCTTATATATTTAAAGTTATAAGTTATTTTGCTGCAGTTTTTATTAGTTATTTAATCTATAGTACTAAATAAAGTAGCTAATAGCTTGCTACTATATAATTTAAGCTTTTATAACTGCTTGTTGTTATGCTTTTTTGCTATAATACTAATCTTCAAAATAAAAGTAAATGTTTTAGTACTTTACGCTAAAGTATTACTAACAGCCTTAAAATTTATATTTATTAAGCACGCTAAAATGCTTAAGCTATACTACTACTATATTGCTTATATTATAGTAATATATTATGTACCTTTTATTGCTATTTTTTTTATGCTAACTATATAAAAACATTAATAACTTTTATGCTTGCAATATTATTAACAAATCTATTAAATGCTTATAATACAAAAAAAGCAAAATAAGCGCTAAAAGTAGCAGTTATAATTCTATAAGTACTTTTAACTATATTAATATCTGCACGTTTTTAAGCTTTACTTTATGCTTATTTTAACTATTAAAGTTCTTTTAATCTTAAGTACTACTAATAATTTCTTAGCTTAAAAAAATTAATAAAAAACTTCAATTGTTTATTAAAGCTTGCATAGCTACGCGCTATTTTTGTACTAATAAAAATATTTAAGCTACACTTATAGCTAGTACGCAATTTTAAGTTATAATTAAGGAAACAAAAAAAGCTGCAGCAAATAAAAAAGCCGGAAGTTTTACATAAATAAGCTAGTTAAAAAATGTTTATATAACCCTTAAAAGTTAGCATTATTATATATTTAGTAACTAAAAGTTTTAGTAAAATTTTGGTGTTTAATGCTTAATAAAGTTGCTTAATTGCTTTGCTTTTTTATAATGTATGCCTTTTAACTTCTATAGTTTTATATCTGTAATTTTATATTGTTGTTTTTAGTACTTTATTGTATTATACTTTACTTTAAAGTTTATAAACGTAAACTTATAATAAACAGCTTTTTTAAAACTATAAGTAGCAAACAGCTTTATAATAAATGCTTTAGCTTTTGCTTTATAATTATAGTAAACCTTTTTTAGCTTAAAAAAAAGCCAGTATTAATGCTTAGCTATTCTTGCTTTGTGTTTAAAAGCCTTTGTTTTTATGTTTTTATAGCTGCTTATAACTTAATCAGTTCTTTAGCTACGTTATAATAGCTAAGCCTTCTTGTATTTAGAACTTATTTAGCTATTCTACGTGCTTTTTTTAGGTCGCACAATAACCGGTAGCCTAGTTAAAAATTTATCTGCTCTTTCAGTATGCTACAAATAAATATTTTATTATAATAATATTATATTAATAATTTAAACTAGTTATAAAAAAGCATTATATTATAAACTATTTTAATTATTATATAAAACATAATAATTTTATAGTTAATGCATCCTTTAATTAACTTGGCTACCTAGTTAAATAAGCCATTTAAGCTTAACATACTAGCTTACCCACTAACAGGGTTAATAATTTAGTCCTTAGTATAAGGACTAAATTAGTTCAAACTAAGGACTAATTAGTTTTTAGTCACTAAAATTTCGGACTAATTAGTCTTTAGTTTAAACTAACTAGTTTTTAATCACTAGAAAAAAAAACTAGTTAGTCTTTAGTTTAAACTAACTAGTTTTTAATCACCTCGAAAAAAAACTAGTTAGTTTTTAGTCCAAACTAACTAGTTTTTGATTTTTTAATAAAAACCTACTTAATATATAATAATAATTAATAAAAGAATTAAATAAATATATATTTATATAAAGAATATTTTAATATATATATTAAAATAAAAATCATTTAATATTAAAGCATATTTAAAATAATAATAATAATTTTAATTCTTTAGTTTTAATTTGAATTAATTAGTCCGGACTAAAGACTAATTAGTTTTAGTCCGAACTAACTAGTTTTAGTTATTAAAAAAAAAAACTAGTTAGTTTTTAGTCCGAACTAACTAGTTTTTAATCACCTTGAAAAAAAACTAATTAGTCTTTAGTCCGGACTAACTAGTTTTTAATTACCTCGAAAAAAAACTAATTAGTCTTTAGTCTTAGTCCGGACTAGTTAGTCCGGACTAATTACTAACCTTGCCCACTAACAATACAGGGGTACTTAAAAGCCATTATGGCTATCTTTGAATAACTTCACCAATACTAATCGTACAACAATATAATTGGTATTTTTGGAATCCTTATGAAATAACGGATCTAGTAGTATTTTCTATAATTTTGTAGCTATTTTTGCTGCAGCGGTATAACAAACCACGCTAAGTTTTAGCGTGGTTTTTTATGCAGCCCTTAATAAAATAGCTACAAAATTACAAAAAATACCATTAGATGCGTTTTTAGGTTAGAATTCCAAAAATACCAATTGCATTGCTGTACGATTAATATTGGTGAAGTCATTCCAAAATAGCTGTAATGGCTTTTAAGTACCCTGCTATAGAAATTTAGTGTAGGTGGTACGCTAAGCCTAGGTGGCCCATTCAATGGGGTGGCCAAGTCAATTAAGGGATGCGTTATATTTATTAAAATAATTAAAATATAATTAGTTTAATTTAATTGCTTAAATTTTTAATACTGATTTATTATTAATAATAAATAATATAATAAAAGTTAATTAATATTATATAAGTAATTATAAAGATATTTTTTTATTATTTAATAAAATAATGCTATATAAGCTAAATTAGCTATAAAATGCTTTATATATATTATTTTAAGCTTAAATAAGCTATTTAAAAATACTTTATGAATTTGTTTTATAACCTTTTATTTAATTAAAAAATTACATTTATAGCTATTAATAAACTTTATATAATTTATTAATAAAAAGTTTTTCAAATTATATATTTTAATATATATTATATAAAAGCGTTAATTTTTTAAAATATATTATAGTTTAGCTATATTATTATATTAAGCTTAAACGCTTAAAAGTTTATATTGCTTAAAGTTAAATTTTAATAGCAAAATATTTGTTTAAAAAAACTATAATTTATTTATGCTTTAATTAATAAGCTTAATATATTTTTTGTTGTTTATTTTATAAAAAAAAAGTATTATTATAAAAGATTTCTAGTAATTAAGTTTTTTAATTAATAAAATATAACATAATATAGCATATTTAATCTTTAAAATTATTGTTTTTATAAATAGCAAAAAGAACTTATTATTATGTGTTATTTTTCAATAATATAGCTTTAAAAATTAAAGTTTACTTTAATTAAAATAAAGCGTTTTATTTAAAAATATAATATAAATATATATTTTAATAATTAATAACAATTATATAATAAATTTATAAAGCTAAACTTTTTTTATTAAATTATGTTTATTATTATAGCTTTTAAAATAATGTTACAGGAGGTATAAAGCATTAAAGGTTAAGTATAATAGTTAATATATCTTTAGTTTTATAGTAGGTATTTAATAAAACTAAAGCTTGAAAAAGGAAGAAAACTTCTATAAAATAAGTATAAGAAAAATATTTTATATATATATGTAATCTGTAATATATGCTGAGGTACTTAAGTAGCTTAGTTATAATAACTACTTCTTTTTTCTTAATTAAGTTATTTTTAACTTATATATAAGTAAAATTAATTAAAGTAATTAATTTTAAGTATAAGTAATAAAGTAAAGTAGTATAAAATAATTAAGCATAAATATAGTGTGTTAAATAAAATGCTTATATAGTATAGTAATTAAAATATTTATATACTTATGCTTATGTTTATGTGTTAAATTACGTTTGTTTTGTGCTATATTTATAGCAGATTTTGCGCTTATACTTTTATTGCTATATGTTTTTTTTTTTTTTTCTTTTTTTTTTTTTTTTTTTTAGTTACTGCTAAACAATTAATTTTAGCTATACATTTTACTACTGCTATTTTTATATTTATTTTATATTTTTTCTGCTTCTTTTTTAATTACTATTTGTATTATAATTATGCTGCTTAAACTTATAGTAATTAAAGGTAGTACACATAAATACAGTTATAATTAAAGCTATAGTTGTAAACATAAATGCGGAAAATTATTGCAACTTGCTTTATGCCTGAATTTATTTAGAAATAAGTCCGATTTTACTATAAAACAAGACTTTAACACACTTTTTTGCTAGAAATCTAATAACTTTAGTAATAAAAATAAAAACCTTAGTAGTTTGCTTTTCTTTTAAAACAGCTCTAATTTTAATAAGAATTTAAACATTATTAAGCCTTTTATTAGTTATAAAAAAAAAATAAAAAAAAAGATAAAAATGATTTTAACTTTATAAATCTTAATAAAAATCTAAATATTAGCTTATACAATTTTAATATAAATAATGCAAAAAATAAGCTTAATTTTAATACAAATATTAAAGTTTTTATGCTAGCTAAATATTAAGCTATTTTTATTATAACTTTTATTTGCAAACTTTATAAATAAACTATTAAAGCTAAAAACAAAAAATATAAAACTATTAAAAAAGCAATAATTCTAAATAGTTCGTTAGTATATTAGCTTTGTTTTAAGCGTTTTAAAAAGGCATTTTAGCTAAAAAATAGCTTGCTTTTAAATATAGTTTACAAATTTAAAAACTTAGAAATAATAGCTTATATAAGCTATATAAATAGCTATACTTTATATAAGCTTATAAGTTAATTTATATTTATTTTAGATTAGTTTTATTAATAGGTTAACTGTTTGTTATATTATATTTTAATATAATACATATTTAAAAGTTATTAAACTAGTTTATTTATCTTTTTGTTTTTTAAAAAGATAACTATAAAAAAGTTATTATAAATAAAAATTGTACTATTGTTTAAAAAACTTCGAACAATTATTGTATTAACTTTGCAGCTATATAGTTTTGCTTTTTAAAGGCATTTTTGCGTTTTTTATTAACTTATAAAGCTTAGTTTTAATTAATTAGCAAAGTTAGCAACATAAAGGTAAATTGTTTTATTTTTATTTTATATAAGGTTTAGCTAATAATTAGCAATGCAAAAACATTGTACTAAATATAAGCACTTAGTAATAAAACGTAAATCTTTAGCTTATTAAGCTATTAAGCTTTTTTATATAAGCGCTATAAGTAGCTTTATTTAAACTAATTTTATAAAGTTTTCTAATAAAATTAAAACTATTTTTAACGCTAGCAGTATGCTTGTTTAACTATACTTAAAGTGCAAGTTTTAAACTATAAATATATAGCTTAAAAAGCTGCTTTTATTTCTTTTAAAAAAAATATACATAAAGCTATATTAATTATTGCTAATAAGCATAAATAAAAATATTTAATAAGCTTTCTTTAATATAAAAATGTTTTAAAGTTTAATAATTAGTGTTTTAGGGCTTTTTTATAAGGATTTTATAATTTATTTGTAGCGTTTTTACATATAACTTATTAATAAAGCACAAGTATTTTAAAACCTAAAGCAATAAATGCAATTCTTATTATATAATTAAAAACAAAAAAATAACTAATTAGTATATATAATATAATTAAGCTTTAGTTTATAGCTAAATTAATAATAGATTAATATTATTTTGTTAGCTTAATAGCTTTGCTTTTTTTTTATAACTTAAGCGCTTTTTAAAGTTTTTAATTGCTTTAAAAGCTATAATATTAATAATAAGTACTTATTAATTATATTTAGTTAGCTAGCCTTTTTATTTAATAAAATAATATTTTTTTCTATTATAAGTTATTTTATTTACTATATTTTTAACTTTTTATTCTTTTGATTTATTTTTAAGGTTTAATATAAGCAAACTATACTTATGTTTAGCTTTTTAAAGCTTAAGCAACTAAATTAAAAAAACGAAGTAAAAGCAGCTGTATTATTTTAAGAAACTAATATAATATGCCTATAAACTAACTATAAAAAGAATTCGGAAAAGTTTAATAAATTTAAACGCTAACTTTTTATTTTTAAACTTAATATTTTTTATTAATAATACTACTAAGTCTTTAGTTTTAAAAGTTATAAGTTTATATTTATTATTATAATATTTCGTATATTTATTAGTTATAATTTATTATTGTTTTATTATTTCGTTTTTAATAATTTATAACTTGTTAAAACATTTTTATATAGCTAGAATTCTTTTTAATATAAAGTTATTTTTAATAAACAAACAGAATTTTAGCATATAACTATATAAAGCTTTAAAAAGTAATTGTTTAGTTGTAAAATTAATAGTAGAATTTATAGCAAAAAAAGCTTAAAATAAAAATTAAAGCTAATTAGTTTGTTTATTATTTATAAAGCATTTAAAATAGCTTTTAATTATTTAGTTTATTTGTTTTGTTTGTTTATTAGTTCTAAAATAAAATACTACTAAAAGCTTTTGTTTAACTTTTAAGTAATAATATAAATTAAACCAAAATTAGCTAGTAAAAACAAAGCTTTTATTAAAAACAATACTTTTTGGGCTACTATAAATACATTTGATTTTATAATAAAATAAAACTGCTAGCTTAACTAAAGTTATAGTAATATTAACTAGAAATAAATATATAAGCTTAATAAATTTATTTATAATAATAAAAATAGCATTAATTGGTTTTTTTTTATAAAAAGTTTTTAGTAAACCTGTAATAAAATCTATAAATAGCTTTTATATAAGTTTACTAAGTATTAGTAAAACGTTAAGTTTATTATATTTTTAGTAATGTTTTGCTTTAATTTTAAAGTAAATTATATAGCTTTATATATACTTCTTAATATTTGGTTTTATATTGCTTTAATAAAACTTTTATTATAGTAGTTCTAAAATGCAGCTTTAGCTAAAATGTTTAGCTAAAAGATTATTATAATATAGCTTAATAAGTTAAAAATATATAGCTTTTTTAAAAGAAATATAAATTTTGTTTTTATAGCAAACTAAAGATTTTTTTATTAACTATTAAAGATTTATAAGCTTTTTTGCCTTTAATTGCTTTATAATTGCATAGCATTTAAGGTTTTTTTTTTAAACCTTCTAAATAAGGTTTTTTAGCTTTTTAAAAGCCTTTAGATCTTTTAATTTTTTTAAGCTTGTAGCTATTTATATATGCAAACGTATAACTGCTTAAATAAAAAGGGCTTTTTTAGCAAGTGTAGCTCTAAAATATAAAGCTTTAGCTTAAGCACTAAAATATAAATTAAAAATTTTAACTTGCTATACTACTGCAATTTTTCTTTTTAACGTTAAAAAAATGTTAATATTACTAAGCAAAACAATTATATAATTAAAACAACATAAAGAAAAATTAGCCTTGTTTTTTTTGCTTGCTTAATATTTAATAATAAAATTAAAAAAAGCTAATAATAAACATTAATAAGCTTGCTTTTTATTAAGCTTTAATATTTTTATAAATGCTTAAAAGTTAGTATAGTTAATTAATACTTTAACTAGTAAATTGCTTTTTTATAAATAATGCTACTAATGCTTAAAGCAATTTACTATTATAAGCATTTTTTGGTTAAGCATACTATACTATATTTTTTTTTTGAATAGCTTTTAAAAATAAAACGTAACTAGTTTAAAAATGCTTTAATTATTCTGCTAAAATAGATTTTCTACAAAAGCTACCTTAAAAAAATCGGTTTTTAGCAATATTTGTTTTTCGGGGTTAAAATATATAAAAAAAATAGCCTGCCTAAATATATTCTAAAGGTTTTTAAAAGCCTTTTTTTTAAAACTATTTAAAAAGATTTAACTTTCTTTTGTTTTTATTACGTTTTTTTTTAAATACTTAAACAAAAGCGCAGCAATATAAAAATACTTGTTTATAAAACAGTAATAAAAGTTATAAAACTTTAAAAATTATTATAACGCTTAATAAGTATTTAATATAAGCTATTACTAAATAATATTTATATATAAAAAGTTTATTTTAATTTTTTAGCTAAAAGTAATATAACTTAAAAATTTAATCTTTTTTTAATAAAATTAGCACTTAAATAGCTTAATGTATAGTTCTGCTTTTTGTAGCTTTTTAATAATATTTTAAACATGTTTTATATAAGAATTTTTATTTAAAGAAAAAATAAGCACATTATTAAAATATACAATGCAAAATATATTTATTATATTATTAAGTACTTTTTATATATAACTTTAAAAAGTAGCAAAAGCATTTAATAAACTTATAAGTATAACTAGAAATTTATAGTAGCTATAGCATATATAAAACGCTATTTTTTATTTATTTTCTTTTTGAATATATAAGCAATAATAAGCGTTTTTAAGGTTAATTTTGCTAAAGATTTTAGCTTTTAAGATTTTATTAAGCAGCTTTAAAATAAGTAGTAAAATATATTAATTTTTACGTATAACTTAATTAAGTTTTTTATAATTTATATATAAGCATAAGCTTTTATTTTTTTTAAGTATAAAAAGAATTAAAGCATTAGTAAAGCTAGTAAACTTTTTAATTTTTCTTGCTTTTAGCATTTTATTAAGCTATTTTTGTAGTTCTTTTAGCTTATTTTAAGCTAATAAATATATAAAAAAATAAAATATAACTGCGTTTTTTTTTAGCTTAATAGCAAGGTTTTTTTGCTTTAATTATAGTAATATGTTTGCTTTGCTAATATTAAAAAACTTAAATAAATTATAAAACTTTTTTAAAATTGCTATAAAATTAAGGTAATTAAAGCTTTTTTTTAACTTTTTAAGCTATATAAGTTTAAATAGTTAAATAATAGCATAGCAACAAGCTTAGTTTTAGCAAGCTTTTATAAATTTAATTAAGCTAAGTATTTTTACTTAAAAGCAGCATAATTTAAAAAACTATTAATTAGTGCTTAAATTTAGTATAATTTTTTTATTTTTTAAAGTAGTCTAAAATAATAAAAAAGGGCTGCTTTTAAAGCAATACTTATAGTTAATAGCTATACATGCACGCTTAATTCTATAAGTAATACTGCAACTATTAATTAATTTACAAATAACTTAATAAGCTTTATAAGTAGAAAATCTACTTTTAGCAGTATGCTATAATATAAATATATAAAAAAGTGCTTGCTGCAATTTATAATAAAAAGCAAAAGTAAAACTAATATAGTTATATTTAGCATATAAATTAAGATTAACATAGGTTTTAATAAGTAGTTTTATAAAGCTAACAAAATAAATAATACAAAAGGTATAAAAACGGCGTAAAATAAATATATAAAATAGTAACTTTAGTTTAAAACTTATAGCTAATATAGTTAATATTAAGCTTACTACTTGTTTTTTAAGTTGTAGTACTATAGCTTTTATAAAAAAAGTATATAAAACTTTAATTGCTATTTTTAGTTTTTTTTATTTATGTTTTAGTTTTTATTTACTTAGATTTTTTAAATAGTTTATTTTTAAGTAGTATTACTATTATAGCTAATATAGCTACTAAATTTATTATTTTTATTATTACTATTATTGTTATTACTTTTAAGCTAAAAGCAATTAAAAGCAATATAGCTAAGTTATTTATAGCTATAACAAATAAAGTTTTTATAAAAGTTTAAGTTTAAACTACTTTTATTGTTATTTTAAGGTTAATTTAAAGAGGTTTTAAAAGTATAACAATTTTTTAAAGTATAAATGTTATTATTACTTTAGTTATTTATGTATTTTTAGTTTTAATATTAGCTATAACTTTTATTATTATTGCTTTTATAGTATTAGTTTTAGCTTTTATAGTTATTATTGCTTTTATAAAATCTTAGGTTATTATTATTGCAATTGCTATTATAGTTGTTGTTTTTATAATAATAGTTCTAGTTATTAAAACTAGTATTGTTATTTTTGCAGCTAGTATTAGTATACTAATTACTAGTTTAGTTTTGCTTAGTATTTAAAGTTAATTTATTAATAGTTTAAATAACATTTAACTTTGGTTTTTTTTTATTATAAGTTAAGCGTTGTTTTTTAGTTATTAGTTTTTAGTATTATTATATAGCATTAACTATATTAGCTTGTATAGTTAATAAAAAGTTATAATAATTTATTAACTTTTGCTAAAGTAATATACCTAGTTTTTAGTAGTATAATAAAGCTTTTTTGCTTTTATTTTAGCAAATATTTTAAAGTTTAATGCTAGTAAAATATTAATTAAACAGTTTTAAGTTTTAGTTAGCTTATTAATTTGCTTGTTTTAATTGTACGCTTATGTTAGCTTATAAAAAAGCAAACTATTTAAGCAAAGTTTTAGTTTAGTTTAAAAACACTTTTTAGTTAGTTTTAAATTGTTTTTTTTCTAGGGTTAATAACCTTTATAATGCTAATTAATAAGCATTTTTATAGTTTTAGTTTATGTTGTTATACGCGTATAAAATCTTGTTTTTATTGCAATAGAATTTTTAATTAGCTTTTTTAAAAATAGTCTAAAGTTTTTTTACTTATTTTAGTTAGCATTAATAAGTAAATTTTATACTAAAAAAATTATAGTTAAACTTTAATAGTTAGCTAAAATTAGCATCTTTAAATAAATGGCATTAATAGTAGTATAAGCAATTTTAATATAATTAATGTTTAGGTTTTTTTTAATTATGCTTTTTATTAAAGCTAGAAAATAAAAGGTTATTATTATTACTAGAATTTCTATGTTTTTGTTTTTAACCTAAGTTATAAAATTGTTTTTTAAAGTCTAAAAGGTTTTTTTGTTCTTTTAGAAATATTGTTTTTTAGTTTTTTCGTTTACTTAATTATAAAGTAGAAATAGTACAAGCTATTTTTAATTTTAAAGCAACTTGTTTGCTTTTATTTTTTTGCTGTATAACTTACTGCTTTAGCTTTCCAATTTTAGCTAAAAGCTATACGATTTATATTTATAACAGTTAAGTATTAGCATTTAAAGCACTAAGTAATTATTGTTTGCTTAAGCTTAGTTCTAAAAATAATTTGTGCTAAGTTTGTTTTTAGTTTATTGTTAAAGTTTGTTTTAAAAAAGGGCTATTAAAAATAGCACTAGCTCGTATAGTTAGTTAATGTTTAGCTATTTTGTAGTATAACAAAGTATTATAAGTAACTTTATTTTAGGAAGCTTTAGAATTATTACAAAAGGTATAAAGCATTAAAGGTTAAGTATAATAGTTAATATATCTTTAGTTTTATAATAAGTATTTAATAAAACTAAAGCTTAAAGAAAAAAGGAAACTCCTATAAAATAAGTATAAGAAAAATATCCTATATATACATGTAACCTATAATATATGCTAAGGTACTTAAATAGCTTAGTTATAACAAATAAAAATAAAAATTTATAACATAATATATATTATTTAGTTTAATTTTATTGCTTTTAAAAACTTTTAATTTATTGCAAAAGTTTAATTAAGTTATTTAAAATAATATAACATAAAAAATAGCATTTTTTTTGCTTTTAATTAATATTTTAATTTATTAAAAGCATAAAAAGTTAAGCTTTTTAAACTAAAGCATAAAAAAAAGCTATAAAAAAATAATTAAAGTAATTTATACTTTATAATAAATATAAATAATAATATATTAACAAGCTTAATATTAAGCTATATATAGTTTATATTATTAAATTATTAATTAATTATAACTAATAACCTTAAAAATATAAATAGTTTATTATTATTATTAATAACGTGCTATATTACTTTATAGCATAGTTTTTTTACTTGTGTACTTATAAATAAAACTATATAAAAAGCTAAATAAAAACCTTATATAACAATATTTACGCTATTATTTTAAACAGGGTTAAAAATTAGTACTACTAATTTAGTATTTAGTACTACTAATACTAAATTAATTTAGTACTGCCCGGTACTAATATTAAGCTAGTTTAGTACTATATAATACTAATACTAATACTAAATACTAAAAATACTAGCTTAGTAGTACTAAAAGTACTAAAAGTACTAAAATATAATAATATTAAAAGAAATAAA
>MU400915.1:0-23563 GCA_022578965.1 Xylaria sp. FL1777 | reverse complement strand
TTCAAGCTTTAGTCTTGTTAGATACCTACTATGAGACTAGAGATATATTGACTATTGTACCTGACCTTTGATGCTTCATACCTCCCGTGACAATATATTAGCAAGAAATTTTTTAAGTTTATTTTTTATAATAGCTGCTTTAGTTTTTTGCTAATAATTATTATTAAAAACAACAATAAAAGTACATTTAAAAATAGCATAATTAATTATACTAATGCTAATTATGCTATATATTTAGTTTTTATAATTTAATAATTTAACTTATGCTATATAAATAACAAATGTTTTTTTATAAGCATTATTATTTTATATAATGCTTAAGCAAATTTATTAAAACTTTGCTGTAATAAATATAGTTTTGCTAAAATTTGCCTTAAAAAAATTAACATTTAAACTATTACTATAACGCAAAGCTATAAATATAATTTTGTTATTATTAATTTTATTTGCATTTATAGCTTTAGCTTTACTAAAAATAGCGATTTTAGCGCAGTTATTTCTATTTATGCTAAATATATTATTATTTACTTTTGCAATAATAAAACATAATTAAGCATAAAAATCTTATATTAGCTTAAAGACTTTAATTAATATTATACTACTAAAAAAGCTATATTTGTTTTTAAAAAAAACTTTTAAAAACAACTATATAAATTTTGTTATATAAATTATAAATATAATTAATACTGCTATAATACTTTGCGCTGTTTTATTTATAGCAATAATTATTATATTTATAACTGCAATAATAAGCTATAAAAGCTTAAATTTAAAGTTATACTAAAAAATTTGCGTAGTTTTATTATATAGTATCTAAAATTTATATAAAATAACTAAGCTATTATTGCTTACGCTTTAAAAGCTTGCTATATAATTTAAAAAATAAAAAGTTAAATTAAACTAATAGTTAAAAAAGCAAGCAATAAACAAACTACTATAAATATTAATTAACTTAATAAAGTTTAGTATTATATTTAGTAAAACTTAAACAAATAACAAAAAAACTTTAAGCACTATAAAACTAAAGCTAAAAAAGCAAAAATTAACTTTAATTTAATTAAACTGCTAACTTTTAAGTTTTTTTTTGCTAAATTATTAGCTTTAATTTTTTTACTAAAGTATATTATAAATAACTTAATAATAAAAAATAGTTTTAATTGCATTATAAATAATATAGCTATTTATACTTATTGTTATTTTTATAATATATAATGCATGCTTGCTATTTTATTAATTAATAAATAAATTATAATTGCTTACTTTAAATTTTAGCTAGTTGTTTTTTTTAATATTAAACTTTTTTTAGTTTATTATTTAATACTTAAAAAAAAGAAATATAATAACTATAGCTTTTATAACTTTGTTATAAAAGCTATGCTAAAAATTATGCTATAATACTTAAAGCAAGGCGTTTTAGTTTAAAACTGTTACAAAATGGGCTAACTAGGCCGATTAGGAGGCCAGGTGTAAAGAAAGCATGTGCAAAAAAAGTCTCATTTATTAAAAAAATATGTATTTAAACCACTATAAGGGTTTAATGCATAAACTCGATAGACTTAAACGTTAAGTTTATTAAGCTTTAAACTTAACAAACTTAAGCGTTAAGTTTATTAAGCTATAAACTTAAAACAATATAGCATTAAGTTTATTAAAAGAAAAGTTATTACTTTTTTTACCTTTTTTTTGTTTATATAATTATGTATTTCTTATATTTAGTTACTTACTTAGTTTTTAGCTCTTTAGCTATTAATTTCTTATAACTACTAAGCACTAATATACTTATTACTTTTAATCCTTTAAGACTTTTATTAATGCATAATAATAAAAGTACCTTAAAAACCTCTTTAACGAACTACTGTTAAAAATCCTATTATTACTTGCAAATTAAAACTTTAAAAGTAAACCTGTTATATTAATATATAATAGGTCTGTTATATTTTAATAGCTCTTTAATTAATAAAACTTAATACATAAAAACAAATATTAGTATAAAGAGTTAAATAATAAACAATTTATAAAATAAACTTTTAAAAGTATATTAAAAAGATATTTAAAAGATAAAAATGCTAAATAGCATTACATAAGTAAACTTTACTTAATAATTAATAAAACTAGATCTAGGTTATACTATTAAAAATAAAAAGTTAAAAATTAAGTTTAAAGATCTTAAAGATTTTTAGAATTAATAATATACTAAAACAATAAACTTTAGTACTTTTATTAGCTACTTTTATTAAAAAAAAAGCAGTAATAAAAAAAAAAAGTTAAGCAGTAATAATAAAAAAAAACTAATATTAACGCTAGCGTTATAAAACAAACTAGTTGTTTTAACTTAAAAAATAGCTTAAATATTAAGCGTTATAACCTTTAAACTAGCATAAATATTAACTATAATAATTAAAGCAGTAATAATAACTGCTATTATAACAACAAGTTAAAGTTTTAAATAAGTAATTATGTTATAACTAATATTAATATTATTACTAGCAAACTTAACGCTTATTTTTACTACTGTTATATTTAAAATAATAACTTAAAATAAAAAACCTAACTTTTTATTATTATTACTGCTTTATTTGTAGCACACTAAAAAAGCAAACAAATTTTTAACTAAGCTACCAGTTATTATACAACCTAAAAAAAGCACGTAAAATAGCTAAATAAGTTCTAAATATAAAAAGGCTTAGCTATTATAACGTAGCTAAAAAACTAATTAAGTTATAAGCAGCTATAAAAACATAAAAATAAAGGCCTTTAAACACGAAGCAAAAATAGTTAAGCATTAATACTAGCTTTTCTTTAAGCTAAAAAAGGTTTATTATAACTATAAAGCAAAAGCTAAAGCAGCTGTTATAAAGCTATTTACTACTTATAGTTTTAAAAAAGCTGCTTATTATAAGCTTACGTTTATGAACTTTAAAGTAAAGCACAACATAATAAAGTACTAAAAATAGCAACATAAAATTACAAATATAAAACTACAAAAGTTAAAAAGCATACATTATAAAAAAGCAAAGCAATTAAGCAACTTTATTAAGCATTAAACACTAAAATTTTACTAAAACTTTTAGCTACTAAATATATAATAATGCTAACCTTTAAGGGTTATATAAATACTTTTTAACTGGCTTATTTATATAAAACTTCCGGCTTTTTTATTTGTTGTAGCTTTTTTTGCTTTTTTAATTGTAACTTGAAGTTATATATTAGCTATAAATGCAGCTTAAATATCTTTATTAGTACAAAAATAGTACGCAGCTATGCAAGCTTTAATAAACGATTAAAGTTCTTTATTAACTTTTTTAAGCTAAAAAATTATTAGTAGCACTTAAGATTAAAAAAACTTTAACAGTTAAAATAAACATAAAATAAGGCTTAAAAACATGCAAACATTAATACGGTTAAAAGTACTTATAGAACTATAATTATTACTTTTAGCGCTTATTTTGCTTTTTTTGCATTATAAGCACTTAGTAAACTTGCTAGTAATATTACAAGCGCAAAAATTATTAATGTTTTTATATAGTTAGCGTAAAAAAAACAGCAATAAAAAGTATATAACATATTATCGTAACATAAGCAATATAGTAGTAATATAGCTTAAGCATTTTAGCGTGCTTAATAAATACAAATTTTAAAGCTATTAGTAATACTTTAGCGTAAAGCATTAAAGCATTTACCTTTATTTCAAAAATTAGCGTTATAGCAAAAAAGCATAACAATAAGCAGTTATAAAAGCTTAAACTATATAATAGCAAACTATTAGCTACTTTATTTAGTACTATAAATTAAATAACTAGTAAAAACTGCAGTAAAATAACTTATAACTTTAAATATATAAGCTTAACACTAGTTAATATATATATTTAAGCTAAGCTAGTTATAAATATGTACTGCAAAAAGCATAGTAGCTATAACAAAGTAGATTTTTGTATAACTATAATGCATTAGCAACTAATTATATTATAAACTAAGCATTTTAATATACTAAAGCAAGCGCAAGCTAAGCATGTAATAGTAATAATAATAAAAGTAATAAAGTTAATAGTTAAAAAAGAAAAAAATTAACATAAGTAGCTAAGTAAAATAACTTATTACTTATTGCTACTTTATATTGCTTAATATATAAGCTATTTATAAGCTATGCTTACTTAGTAAGCTTACTGCAAAAAACATAAAAGCAGCTTAAAAAATAAATATGCAAAAAGCAAACTAAAAAGTAATAAGCAATTAACTTTGCTTATAACTTAGTTATAACTTAGTTATAAAAAAACTAGTATAGCAAAAAGCTAGCAGCAATATTAAAGCAAGCAAACTATAATGTATTAGCAATACAATAAAAAAAAGTTTAAAAAAAAACTAGAAAAAAAAAGCAGCACACTTAGCTAAATAAGTGCTAAAACTAAAAAAACTGCTACAAGCAACACAAAATAAACAGCAATACTAAAGCAAGCAAACTATAAAGCAAAAAAAATACAAAAAAAAAAAAACTATAAAATAACTACATAAAAGTGCATACACTTAGTTAATAGCATATTATAAGTAAGCAAACAACTTAAGGGCAAAAAAGTAAAAAGTAAAGCACTTAATAAAATTATAGTAAAACTAGTGCAACTTAGAAATAAATATAAAATGTTTTTACTTAGCTACTAAGAAAAAAGTAAGCCGCTTATAGCTTGCTTTTAACCTATAAGCATAGTTTTTACTTATATATATAAAAAATAAAAACCGGCATAACTAATAAGCCGTTAGCCTAAGTAATACAATATATTACTACTGTTTTTACTATTAGAATTATTTATAATATTAAAAATGTTAAACATTAAAAGTTTTAAACTTACTGCTTTAAAGCTTTATAATAAATCTATAAATATAAAAGCCTTTTTAATTTACGCTAAACTTTATTTAAAATAATATTTTACTATTATTATAAAAAAAGATTAAAAAGTAATAACTACTTTATAATTTTTATTAGAAAAAATACTAGAATAGTTTTAATTTATTTTAAAGGATTTCTTAAAAGCTAACAAATTAACTAACTTTAAGCCAAAAACAAAAAAAATTTTCAAAAACTACGTTAAGTTTAAAAATCAAATAAAAGCACTATTTAAAAATATTTAAAAAGCAAAACACGCAAAAAAAGCACTTTATGTTACAAAATTAGCACAAGGGTAACCTTTAAAGCGGCTTAATGCTTTTATATATATTATGCACCTCTTTTTTTGTTAGCTAAAGCTAAAGTTATATAATAACTTATTTGGCTTACTAAGCTTATAGTAATTTAAGGCTTACTAAGCTTACAGTAATTTAAGGCTTACTAGGCTTACGGTAATTTAATGTTTATTAAACTTGCAGTAATTTAAAAAAAATTACTATTTTTTTTACTTTTTTTTTGTTTATATAAACATATACTTTTTATATTTAATTATTTACTTAGTTCTAGTTTTTTAGCTATTAATTTTTTATAACTACTAAGTATTAATATATTTATTACTTTTAATTCTTTAAGACCTTTATTAATGCATAATAATAAAAGTACTTTAAAAACTTCTTTAATGGACTACTGTTAAGGATTCTATTATTACTTGCAAATTAAAACCCTAAAAGTAAACTTATTATATTAATATATAATAAGTCTATTATATTTTAATAGCTCTTTAATTAATAAAACCTAATATATAAAAACAAATATTAATATAAAAAGTTAAATAATAAACAATTTATAAAATAAACTTTTAGAAATATATTAAAGAAATATTTAAAAAATAAAAACGTTAAATAGTATTACGTAAGTAAACTTTACTTAATAATTAATAAACTAAATCTAAGTTATATTATTAAAAACAAAAAGTTAAAAATTAAGTTTAAAGATTTTAAAGACTTTTAGAACTAATAACGTACTAAAATAATAAACTTTAGCACTTTTATTAGTTATTTTTATTAAAAAAAAAGCAGTAGTAAAAAAGAAAAAGTTAAGCAGCAATAATAAAAAAGAACTAATGCTAACGCTAATACTATAAAGCAAATTAATTGCTTTAACTTAAAAAATAGCTTAAATACTAAGCGTTATAACTTTTAAACTAGCATAAATATTAGCTATAATAATTAAAGCAATAATAATAACTGTTACTATAATAACAAATTAAAGTTTTAAACAAATAATTATGCTATAATTAATACTAATATTATTATTAGTAAACTTAACACTTATTTTTATTATTGCTATACTTAAAGTAATAACTTAAAATAAAAAACCTAACTTTTTATTACTATTATTGCTTTTATTATTAAGATTATTTATAATGTTAAAAATGCTAAACATTAAAAATTTTAAACTTATTGCTTTAAAGCTTTATAATAAATTTACAAATATAAAAGCCTTTTTAATTTACGCTAAACTTTATTTAAAATAGCACTTTATTATTATTATAAAAAAAAACTAAAAAGTAATAACTACTTTATAATTTTTGTTAAAAAAAGTACTAAAATAGTTTTAACTTATTTTAAAGAATTTTTTAAAAGCTAATAAATTAACTGACTTTAAGCTAAAAATAAAAAAAATTTTTAAAAACTACGTTAAGTTTAAAAATTAAATAAAAGCATTATTTAAAAACATTTAAAAAGCAAAACACGCAAAAAAAGCACTTTATTACTTAAAACAAACAAAAGCAGCAGTAAATTATACTATAAAGTTTAAACAATTAGCAGCAATTTTAAAATTGCTTAAGCTTATATTATTTTACTTATTTTATAGTAAACTTAAAACTTAAGTTTAAAACAAACTATGCAAAATAAATAAACTAGCAAAAATTAATACATATATTAATATAGCTATTTATAACGGACCTATTATATATTAATATAACAGGTTTGCTTTTAGGGTTTTAATTTGCAAGTAATAATAGGATTTTTAACAGTAGTTCGTTAAGGAGGTTTTTAAAGTACTTTTATTACTATGCATTAATAAAGGTTTTAAAAGATTAAAAGTAATAAGTATATTAATGCTTAGCAATTATAAGAAATTAATAGCTAAAAAACTAAAACTAAGTAAATAATTAAATATAAAAAGTGCATAATTATATAAACAAAAAAAAAATAGGAAAAGTAATAACTTTTTTTAAATTACTGCAAGTTTAGTAAGCACTAAATTACTATAAGCTTAGTAAGCCTTAGATTATTGTAAGCTTAGTAAGCTAAGTAAGTTATTACGTAACTTTAGCTCTAGCTAGCAAAAAAAGAGGTGCAAAGTGTATATAAAGGCATTAGGCTGCTCTAAAGGCCACCTTTGTGCTAATTTTATAACACTATTATAATTAATTAATAATTATTTAATTAGTACTTTAAAACTAAAAAAACTAGAAAAAACAAAAAAAAAATACTTAAAAAAGTATTAAACAAAGGTTTAAACAAATTAGTAAAGTCTAAAAATAATAACTTTAAGATATATTTAAAGTTAAATATTATAACTGCAGAAAAAAAAAATACTTTTAAAAATAATGCTAATTTAAGAAAAAAAACAAAAAAAAAAGCTATAAAAAAGAAAAGATTTCTTAACTTAAAAAAAAAGTACAAATTATAAAAGTTTAAAACAACAAAAAATAATAAAGCAATTTAAAAGATATGTTTTTAAAGCAAAAATATAAAGTTGCTATTTTAAGTTAAAACAAAAGTATTACATTAAATAAATTTAAATGCTTTATTTATATAAGTTAAAATAAATAAACATATAAATACTATTTAAAAGCTTTATAGTTATTAAAACAAATTACAAAAAAATATATTTGCTATATAAACAATTAAAGTTGTTTAATATATAACTTAAAAAAATAATTTAACTAAAAATAGCAAACAATAAAAAATAATAAGTTAACGCAGTTAATAAATTTATAAAACTATAAAAACTTTAAACTATTAAAGCTTAAAATATAGCTTAAAAAAAAGTTATGTTTAAAAAAATAAAACTATAACTATAAATAGTATAATTATTAAACTAATTATAAACTACTAAAATATTTAGTTGCTAAATAAACTTAAAAAAACAAAACTTATAAAACTTTAAAGCAAAAACAAATAAAATTAAAAGCTATAAAGAATATTATAAAAAAAGAACTAATAAAAATAAACAAAGTATTTTTATAGCTTAAACTGCTTTAAATGCAATAAAACAAAAAAGCATTAATAATTAGTATAAAAACTAATATGTTTTAAAAACTAAAGCTAATAATTTAACTAATTGCTAAAAGTTATTACTATAATAAAACTATAATAAAAAATAATAATAATATTTTATGCTTAAAAAATCTAAAACATAATAAAGTATTATAAAATTATTATATAATATATTATTACTACTAATATTTACTTAATAAATTAAAAAATAATTAGTTTTTTAAATAAATTGCAAAAATAAAAATATAGGACTTTTATGAATTAAAGTAATTAATTATAACTATAGTTTATTATAAAAATTTATAAAGATTTACAACATTTAAAAAAAATTTTAACTACATTTATAATACTATTTTAAAAAAATATAAAAATAACTGCTATAAATATTACTAGCTAATTAAAGCATAATTATACTAAAAAATAGTTGCTAAAAGCAAAAAAGCTTAAAAACTGCAATTTAAAGCTTAACTAAAAATAAAAATAAAACAAAGTGCAATAATATCTAAAGTATAAAATAAAATAAGCATTTAAACATTTTACAAAAAAGAATTAAAAAACAAAATAAACACTTATTAAAAAAGCAATAAGTAGCTAAAAAAACTAAAGCTTTACATAAAGTTTAATATAATAACTAGCAAAACTAATTTAAAGTTAAACTTATATATTAAAAAAAAAAGTATAACATTTTAATTAACTTAAAAGCATAAGCTAATATAATTTTACTTAAAGTAACAAAACAAAATAAAATTTTTTAAAAATATAAATAAAAATTTTAAAAAATTAAAAGATTTAATAAAAGTACTTTTAGCTATAATAACAGTTGCGTACTTAAAAAAACTAAACTTTTTAATATATTTATATAAAAATATAAAAAACAAATTATATTAAATATTACTAATATATTTAATTATAATATTATTTTAGAAATATTATAGCTAAAAACTAGCAACTTTTTAATCTAATAAAAAGCAAAAACTATTAATTAAAAAAGTAAAAAACAAAGCAAAAAAATCAAAAAAATCGCAAAAAAAATTTTAAACAAAATATTAAAAGTATATTATAAATTTTATAAACTATTTAAAGAAAAAAAAAAAAAAGAACTTTTTAAACATAGCTTATAAAATTACTATATTTTTATTAAGAAAAAATGTTAACTAAAGCTTTATTAAGTATATTATATAAGCTTAAACAAAACAAACGTTTTATAAAAATATATTTAGAAAAATTTAGCAAAAGGATTTTTAAAAGAATTTTAGTTATTTGCTAAATACCTTATAATATTAATACTTAAAATAAAAAATAAAAAACAACTAATTAATAAAAAAAAAAAACTAATATAACAAATAATAATTAATTACTAACTATTAAACATAATTATTATTATAAATAAATACTTCTTTATTTTACTAATAACTATAAAAAAAAACATTAGCTAAGCAAAATAGTTTATAATAATTAATATTTTAAATAAATATTATACTATTAAAATAGCTAAAAAAATAAAATAAAAAACTGCTATATAAACAATATATAAACTATATAAATATATAATTATGCTACAAAAACTACAAAATATATTAGCTAGCTTTTAACATATAATAATAATAATTTTATAAAAGTTTTTAAACAAATTTATGTTTATTTACTTAAATAATATTTTGATTTATTTTAAAACATTAAAAAAACACAAAAAACACGTAATTTAAATATTAAAAATACTTAAACAAGCAAAATTACAACTTAATACAAAAAAGTATATATAGCATATATAAAAGATTAACTTTTTAAAATTTACAATTACTTTAAAACAAATATAGATTTAATAGTTAAAAATTAACATAGTATAAAACTAAAAAATATTTAACCTAGCTATTATTATAAATATATAACAAGCATTAAAATTTTTAAACTATATTTAAATGTTAATTTAAAACTTTAAAAAAATAGCATTTTACTTTATAAAGTATACAAAGAAAAAATACAAAAAAAAGTTCTTTTTAATTTTAAAAAAAGCTTAAAAAGCTTTTAAAAAACTAAAACTAAAAGTTACTTTTAACTTTATAGTTAAACTACTTAATTTATAAAAAAAAAAAAAGCGAAAAATAAATGCTTTAAATAGTATAATTATAGAAGTTTTAAAACAACTAAAAAATAATAAAAAATAGCACTTAATAGCTTATTATTTTAAAGCATTATAAAACGCAGCATTATAATACTTTATATATAATAAAGAACTGCTTGCAATTATTATAGCACTTAAAAAATAAAAACTATTTTTTATAAGAACTATAAAGCTAATTAAAATTTATTTAAATTATTAAAACTTAATGAAATTTATAATTATGCAAAAAATTATTAAACAATATAAAAATTAAATGGTTTTTTTTTTTAAATTTAACTTTAAAATATGCTATATTAAGAAAAAAAAAAACATTTAAGCAAACATACTTAGTTAATAAAATTAAAAAAGATTTAAAGTTTTAAAAAAAAACATTTAAGTATTATATTCTTAAAAAAATAAAAGCTTAAAAGTTAAAGTTATATTTAAAGACTTTATAAATATATAGCTATAATAAGCTTATAACTTAAAAAGATTAACATAGCTATAAAAGCACAAAAAGTTAAAAAATAACAAGCTAATATATAAATGTAAAGTTTATTTACTAAAATTCTTATAAAACAAGTTTATTAAAAAGTTTTATAAATACTTATTATATAAACATTAAAAAATAACAAAAATAGTTAAACAACTATAGAAAAAATACGATTTTTTAAAACTATAAAATATAATTAAATCTATTGTAAAAAAGTGCAATATTTGCAATAAAGCTAAAGCAGCTTAATATAAGCTTTATAAACTACTATAACTTATATAAATACTTAAATAAACATAGCATATTATTGCTTAAAATTTTATTACAGCATTACTTTTATTAATTAATTTAATTATAAAAGTATAATATAATAAAATATAAGTTATTATTAATAAATTTACTAAGTATGCTTACTTTTTACTGTTTAAAGAAAATATAACAGCTAAACAACTTATATATGCTTTTATATGCTAATATTTAAATAAGCATAAGCTACTAAAAAGAATTATTTTAAACTAAAATAAATTGTTTACTTTTAAGTTTAAAACTAGTTTTTTTAAACTTATTAGTATTAAACTAAAGTTTTTAACTGTTTATTACTTACAAACAAATAAATAAACAAAAAAACTAAACTAAATATTAAAATAATATTTACAAAGTTATATTAATTATTAATAAAATAATTAAGTAAAACTATTATTAATAACATAAATCTTATATAATATATTAATAAACAAAAATATAAATATATTTTTGCATAAAGCTATTTATAAACAGCAAGCAACTATTAAAAAACAAAAAAAAACATTAATAAAAGTACTTGCTATTTTAACTATAATACCTTAAGCAAAAACTATTATAACAAAAATTAAAACGCTATAAGCTAAACTATAACTATGCTTTTAATTTTTATAACAATAAATGTTAGTATATTATAACAAAAAACAAACTAAAGAATTAACCTTTAAAAAAAAAAACAAAGTTTACTTATTATAACAAAAACAAAATGCAAACATTAATATTTTTTAAATTAAAATAAAACAACTAAGCAATAAATTAAAATTTAAAAAGTTATTTTACTTATTAACTATAAACTATTATTACTAAAGAATATGCAAATTTACCTTATTTTTTACATTTTTTTACTAAAACTAGTATTTATTAAAACATTTATTAAAACATAATGTTACAAAATAGGTTAACTAGGCCGGTTAAAAGCTAAGTGTAAAAAAAGCATGCATAAAAGGAGTTTTATTTGTTAAGAGAATATATATTTAAACTACTATAAGGGTTTAATACATGAACTTAATAAACTTAAGCATTAAGTTTATTAAGCCTTAGACTTAATAAACTTAAGCGTTAAGTTTATTAAGCTTTAAACTTAAAACAATATAGCATTAAGTTTATTAAAAAAAACAACGTTTATAAATTACTACTACTGTTTTTTTTGTTTATATAATTATGCATTTTTTATATTTAGTTACTTATTTAGTTTTTAGCTTTTTAGCTATTAAATTTTTTATAACTGCTAAGCATTAATATATTTATTACTTTTAATTCTTTAAGACCTTTATTAATATATAGTAGTAAAAATACTTTAAAAACTTCCTTAATAAACTATTGTTAAAAATCCTATTATTACCTGCAAATTAAAACCTTAAAAGCAAACCCATTATATTAATATATAACAAGTTTATTACACTTTAATAGCTCTTTAATTAATAAGACTTAATATATAAAAACAAATACTAGTATAAAAAGTTAAATAATAAACGATTTATAAAATAAACTTTTAAAAATATACTAAAAAAATATTTAAAAAACAAAAATGCTAAATAGCATTACATAAGTAAACTTTATTTAATAACTAATAAACTAAATCTAAGTTATGCTACTAAAAACAAAAAGTCAAAAATTAAGTTTAAAAATCTTAAAAACCTTTAGAACTAATAACATATTAAAATAATAAACCTTAATACTTTTACTAGCTATTTTTATTAAAAAAAAAGCAGTAGTAAAAAAAAAGAAATTAAGTAGCAGCAATAAAAAAAAACTAACGCTAACATTAGCGCTATAAAGCAAACTAGTTGCTTTAACTTAAAAAGCAGCTTAAACACTAGCTATAATAATTAAAGCAATAATAATAACTACTACTACAATAATAAGTTAAAGTTTTAAATAAGTAATTATATTATAACTAACGTTAATATTACTACTAGTAAACTTAATGCTTACTTTTATTACTGCTATACTTAAAGTAATAACTTAAAATAAAAAACTTAACTTTTTACTACTATTATTGCTTTTATTATTAAAATTATTTATAATGTTAAAAATGCTAAACATTAAAGGTTTTAAACTTATTGCTTTAAAACCCTATAATAGATTTACAAATATAAAAGCTTTTTTAATCTATGCTAAACTTTATTTAAAATAGCACTTTATTACTATTATAAAAAAAGATTAAAAAGTAATAACTACTTTATAATTTTTATTAAAAAAAGTACTAAAATAGTTTTAACTTATTTTAAAAAATTTCTTAAAAGTTAATAAGTTAACTAACTTTAAGCTAAAAACAAAAAAGATTTTTAAAAACTACGTTAAGTTTAAAAATTAAATAAAAGCATTATTTAAAAATACTTAAAAAGCAAAACACATAAAAAAAGCACTTTACTGCTTAAAACAAATAAAAACAGCAATAAATTATGTTATAAAGTTTAAACAATTAATAGTAATCTTAAAATTACTTAAGCTTGTATTATTTTATTTATTTTATAGTAAACTTAAAACTTAAGTTTAAAACAAACTATATAAAATAAATAAACTAGCAAAAATTAATATGTATATTAATATAGCTATTATAATTAATTAATAATTATTTAATTAGTACTTTAAAACTAAAAAAACTAAAAAAAACAAAAAAAAAAATACTTAAAAAAGTATTAAACAAAGATCTAAACAAATTAATAAAATTTAAAAACAATAATCTTAAAATATATTTAAAGTTAAATGTTATAACTATAAAAAAAAAAAACATTTTTAAAAATAATGCTAATTTAAGAAAAAAAACAAAAAGAAAAGCTATAAAAAAAAAAAGATTTTTTAACTTAAAAAAAAAATATAAGTTATAAAAGTTTAAAACAATAAAAAACAACAAAACAATTTAAAAAATATGTTTTTAAAGCAAAAATATAAAATTGCTATTTTAAATTAAAATAAAAGTGCTACATTAAACAAATTTAAATGCTTTATTTATATAAGTTAAAATAAACAAGCATATAAATATTATTTAAAAGCTTTATAATTATTAAAACAAATTATAAAAAAATATATTTATTATATAAACAATTAAAGTTATTTAATATATAACCTAAAAAAATAATTTAACTAAAAGTAGCAAACAATAAAAAGTAATAAATTAATACAGTTAGCAAACTTATAAAACTATAAAAACTTTAAATTATTAAAGCTTAAAATATAGCCTAAAAAAAAATTATATTTAAAAAAACAAAACTATAACTATAAATAGTATAATTACTAAACTAATTATAAACTACTAAAACATTTAATTATTAAATAAACTTAAAAAAACAAAACTTATAAAACTTTAAAACAAAAACAAATAAAATTAAAAGCTATAAAAAACACTATAAAAAAAGAACTAATAAAAATAAACGAAGTATTTTTATAGTTTAAACTGCTTTAAATATAACAAAACAAAAAAGCACTAATAGTTAATATAAACACTAATATGTTTTAAAAACTAAAGCTAATAATTTAACTAATTACTAAAAGTTATTACTATAATAAAACTATAATAAAAAATAATAATAATATTTTACGCTTAAAAAATTTAAGATATAATAAAATACTATAAAATTGCTATATAATATATTATTATTACTAATATTTATTTAATAAACTAAAAAATAATTAGTTTTTTAAACAAATTGCAAAAATAGAAATATAAAATTTTTACAAATTAAAATAATTAGTTATAATTATAGTTTATTATAAAAATTTACAAAAATTTGCAATATTTAAAGAAAATTTTAACTGCATTTATAATATTATTTTAAAAAAATATAAAAATAACTGCTATAAATATTACTAGCTAATTAAAGCATAATTATACTAAAAAATAGTTGCTAAAAGTAAAAAAGCTTAAAAACTACAATTTAAAGCTTAACTAAAAACAAAAACAAAACAAAATATAATAATATTTAAAGTACTAAATAAAATAAGCACTTAAATATTTTATAAAAAAAAATCAAAAAACAAAATAAACATTTATTAAAAAGGCAGCAAATAGCTAAAAAAACTAAAGCTTTATATAAAGTTTAATGTAATAACTAATAAAACTAATTTAAAATTAAACTTATATATTAAAAAAAAAAATATAATACCTTAATTAACTTAAAAGCATAAGCTAATATAATTTTACTTAAAGTAGCAAAACAAAATAAAATTCTTTAAAAATATAAGCAAAAATCCTAAAAAATTAAAAGATTTAATAAAAGCACTTTTAGTTATAATAATAGTTATATATTTAAAAAAACTAAACCTTTTAATATATTTATATAAAAATATAAAAAACAAATTATATTAAATATTATTAATATATTTAATTATAACATTATTTTAAGAATATTATAGCTAAAAATTAGCAACTTTTTAATTTAATAAAAAGTAAAAACTATTAATTAAAAAAGTAAAAAATAAAGCAAAAAAATCAGAAAAATTGCAAAAAAAATCCTAAACAAAATACTAAAAATATATTATAAATTCTATAAACTATTTAAAAAAAAAAAAAAAAAAGAACTTTTTAAACATAGCTTATAAAATTACTATATTTTTATTAAGAAAAAATATTAATTAAAGCTTTATTAAGTATACTATATAAGCTTAAACAAAACAAACGCCTTATAAAAATATATTTAAAAAAACTTAGCAAAAGAATTCTTAAAAAAATCTTAATTATTTATTAAATATTTTATAGTACTAATACTTAAAATAAAAAACAAAAAACAACTAATTAATAAAAAAAAAAAACTAATATAATAAATAATAGTTAACTATTAACTATTAAATATAATTATTATTACAAATAAATATTTCTTTATTTTATTAGTAATTATAAAAAAAAACATTAGTTAAGCAAAATAGTTTATAATAGTTAATATTTTAAATAAATATTATATTATTAAAATAGCTAAAAAAAAAAAATAAAAAACTGTTATATAAACAGTATATAAATTATATAAGTATATAGTTATGCTATAAAAACTATAAAACATATTAGCTAGCTTTTAACACATAATAATAATAATTCTACGGAAGTTTTTAAACAAGTTTATATTTATTTACTTAAATAATATTTTGATTTACTTTAAAACACTAAAAGAACATAAAAAATATATAACTTAAGTATTAAAAATACTTAAATAAGCAAAATTACAACTTAATACAAAAAAGTATATATAGCATACATAAAAAATCAACTTTTTAAGATTTATAATTACTTTAAAACAAATATAAATTTAATAATTAAAAATTAATACAATATAAAACTAAAAAATATTTAACTTAGCTACTATTATAAATATATAACAAGCATTAAAATTTTTGAACTATGTTTAAATGTTAATTTAAAACTTTAGAAAAATAGCATTTTACTTTATAAAATATATAAAGAAAAAATACAAAAAAAAATCCTTTTTAATTTTAAAAAAGCCCAAAAAGCTTTTAAAAAACTAAAACTAAAAGTTACTTTTAACTTTATAGTTAAATTACTTAATTTATAAAAAAAAAAAAGGCTAAAAATAAATGCTTTAAATAATATAATTGCAAAAGTTTTAAAACAACTAAAAAATAACAAAAAATAGCACCTAGTAGCTTATTATTTTAAAGCACTACAAAATGTAGCATTATAATATTTTATATATAACAAAGAACTGCTTATAATTATTATAGTACTTAAAAAGTAAAAACTGTTTTTTATAAAAACTATAAAGCTAATTAAAATTTATTTAAATTATTAAAACTTAACAAAATTTATAACTATATAAAAGATTACTAAATAACATAAAAATTAAATAGTGTTTTTTTTTAAGTTTAACTTTAAAATATGTTATATTAAAAAAAAAAAAAACATTTAAGCAAATATACTTAGTTAACAAGGTTAAAAAAGATTTAAAGTTTTAAAAAAAAACATTTAAGTATTATATTCCTAAAGAAATAAAAGCTTAAAAATTAAAGTTATACTTAAAAACTTTATAAATATATAGCTATAATAAGCTTATAACTTAAAAAAGTTAATATAACTACAAAAATATAAAAAATCAAAAAATAACAAGCTAATATATAAACACAAAGTTTATTTACTAAAATTCTTATAAAACAAGTTTATTAAAAAATTTTATAAATACTTATTACATAAATACTAAAAAACAATAAAAACAGTTAAACAATTATAAAAAAAGTATAATTTTTTAAAACTATAAAACATAGTTAAATCTATTATAAAAAAGTGCAATATTTGTAATAAAGCTAAAATAGCTTAATATAAGCTTTATAAATTATTATAACTTATATAAATACTTAAATAAGCATAGCATACTATTGCTTAAGATTTTATTATAACATTATTTCTATTAATTAACCTAGTTATAAAAATATAATACAATAAAATATAAATTATTATTAATAAACTTACTAAGTATGCTTACTTTTTATTGTTTAAAGAAAATATAACAGCTAAACAATTTATATACGCTTTTATATGCTAATATTTAAATAAGCATAAGCTATTAAAAAAGATTATTTTAAACCAAAATAAATTGTTTACTTTTAAGTTTAAAACTAGTTTTTTTAAACTTATTAGTATTAAACTAAAGTTTTTAACTGCTTACTACCTATAAACAAATAAACAAATAAAAAAACTAAATTAAATACTAAAACAATATTTATAAAGTTATATTAACTATTAATAAAACAATTAAATAAAACTATTACTAATAGCATAAATCTTATATAATACATTAATAAATAAAAATATAAATATATTTTTACATAAAGCTATTTATAAATAGTAAGCAACTATTAAAAAACAAAAAAAAACATTAATAAAAATACTTGTTATTTTAACTATAGCACTTTAAGCAAAAACTATTGCAACAAAAATTAAAATGCTATAAGTTAAACTACAATTATGTTTTTAGTTTTTATAACAACAAATATTAATATATTATAACAAAAAACGAATTAAAGAACTAACCTTTAAAAAAAAAATAAAGTTTATTTATTATAACAAAAACAAAATATAAACATTAATATTTCTTAAATTAAAACAAAATAACTAAACAATAAATTAAAATTTAAAAAATTTAACTCTTTTAAAATTAAAAAAGTTATTTTACTTACTAACTATAAACTATTATTATTAAAAAATATGCAAATTTACTTTATTTTTTATATTTTTTTACTAGAACTAGCATTTATTAAAACACCTATTAAAACATAACTAAAAATAAAAATAGATTAAAACATTTATAAAGTTAAAAATATATTAAATTTTTATTAAAATAATAATAACGTTAAATATTTTATTAAATAAAGAAAATATTTATATGCTAACAATATTTAAAAACTTAAAAAACATTTAAAAACTGCTAAAATAATTATAAACTAGTTTTATTATTAATACTTTAACTAGCTAAAGCTAAAAAAAAAAAATCAACCTTAAATAAAGCGTTTAGCACGTTTTAATTAAACTTTAAAAAAATAACTAGCAATAATTATATTGCTTTAACGTACTATTTTTGTTTTTTAGCTATATAGCGTTTTTTTGCTTTAATTTGCTTAAGCTTTTTTAAACTACTTAAACTATAAGCTATAACAGCAGCTATTTTTTTTTGCTATAATTTTTTTTGTTGCTTAAAACAGCAAATTTTTGCATTTATTTTTTTATGCTTTTTTATTAGCAAGTTTAATTTATTTTTTAGCTTTTTGTGCTAAAAAATAAGCTGCTATATTTGCTTTAAAAACAAACCTTTAGCGTTGCAATTTGCTTGTTTAGCTATAATACATTTAATATATTAATTAAAGTTAAATTTTAACATTAAACATTTTGTGCTATAACAATTGCAGTAAAAGTATAAAGCTATTTTAATTAATTTTAGTTTAATAAAAAAAAGCAAAGCAAAGTTTTATTAAGCTTTTTGTTTAAAACGTAACAAGCAAGGTTTTTTAAAAACTTTACTAAATATAATAAGCGCAAAAAACAAAAAACAGAAAATAAAAAAAAAAACTTACAAAAAAAAAAATACAAAATTGTTAAAACAATAATTACAGGAAAAAAAAAATAATATTACAAAATAAGTTAACTAAGCTAGTTAAAAGCTAGGTATAAAAAAAGCATGCATAAAAAAAGTCCTATTTATTAAAAAAATATATATTTAAACTATTATAAAGGTTTAATATATAAACTTAATAAACTTAAGCGTTAAGTTTATTAAGCCTTAAATTTAACAAACTTAAGCGTTAAGTTTATTAAGCTTTAAACTTAAAACAATATAACGTTAAGTTTATTAAAAAAAGCAACGTTTATAAATTATTACTACTATTTTTTTTGTTTATATAATTATGCATTTTTTATATTTAGTTACTTATTTAGTTTTTAGCTTTTTAGCTATTAAATTTCTTATAACTGTTAAGCACTAATATATTTATTATTTTTAATTTTTTAAGACTTTTATTAATGCATAGTAGTAAAAGTACCTTAAAAACCTCCTTAACGAACTACTGTTAAGGATCCTATTATTACCTATAAATCAAAACTCCAAGAGCAAACCTGTTATATTAATATATAACAGGTCTATTATACATAACTAAAAATAAAAATAAATTAAAACGTTTATAAAGTTAAAAATATACTAAATTTCTATTAAAATAATAATAACCTAAAGTATTTTATTAAATAAAAAAGATACTTATATGCTAATAACACTTAAAAACTTAAGAAATACTTAAAAACTACTAAAGTAGTTATAAATTAGTTTTATTACTAATACTTTACTTGCTTAAAACTAAAAAAAAAAAGTTAACTTTAAAAAAAACGCTTAAGAAGTTTTAATTAAACTTAAATAAAGCAGCTTGTGTTGCTTTAGCTTGCTTTTTTTGTTGTTTTTGCTTTTTTACTAGCGCTTTTTGTTTTTTTTTAATGTGTTTTATTTTATTTAGTTTATTTAAGAACTAAAGCTTTTGCTAAACTATTTTAACACTTTTTGCTTTTAAAAAACGTTTTTATATATAAAGCTAAGCTAACTTACTTAAAACAAAGTTAAGGCTATTTTAAGCTTGTTTTAATTTTTTTTAAACTAAAAATAGCTATTGTTTTACTTGCTTTTTTTTTTTTTTTAAAACAATAGTGTTTAAAAACTATATTATTAATTAAGTTAATTAAAACTTCTAATTTATTGCAGAAATAACTAGCGTATATACATTTAAAACAACAAAATATATTATTTGTTATTTTATACATTAATAATTAACTAAAACAGCAAAAATAAAGCATAACTTTATAGCTAATAAAATTAATAAAAAAAATAAAAATAAGTTTTTGTTTTGTTTTAAATAAGCGGTTAGTTTTTTTAATACGTTCTAATATTATAACATATAGAAAAAAAAGAAAAGAAAAATACTTACGAAAAATTATTAAAACAACAATTTTAGAAAAAAAGAAATAATGTTATAAAATTAGCACAAAAGTAGCTTTTAAAGCAGCTTAATGCTTTTATATATATTATGCACCTTTTTTTTTGCTAGCTAAAGCTAAAATTACATAACAATTTACTTAGTTTACTAAGCTTACAGTAATTTAAAGCTTACTAAGCTTATAATAATTTAAAGCTTACTAAGCTTATAATAATTTAATGCTTATTAAACTTGCAGTAATTTAAAAGAAATTATTACTTTTTCTATTTTTTTTTTGTTTATATAAACATGCATTTCTTATATTTAGTTATTTACTTAGTTTTAGTTCTTTCGCTATTAATTTCTTATAACTGCTAAACATTAATATATTTATTACTTTTAATTTCTTAAGACTTTTATTAATGCATAGTAGTAAAAGTACTTTAAAAACCTCCTTAATGAACTACCGTTAAGGATTTTATTATTACCTGCAAATTAAGACCTTAAGGGCAAACCTGTTATATTAATATATAATAAGTCCGTTACACTTTATTGCTTAAAACAAACAAAAGTAGCAGTAAATTATGCTATAAAATTTAAACAATTAATAGTAATCTTAAAATTACTTAAGCTTGCACTATTTTATTTATTTTATAGTAAACTTAAAACTTAAGTTTAAAACAAATTATATAAAATAAATAAACTAGCAAAAATTAATACATATATTAATATAGCTATTATAATTAATTAATAATTATTTAACTAGTATTTTAAAACTAAAAAAACTAAAAAAAACAAAAAAAAGAATACTTAAGAGAGTATTAAATAAAGATCTAAATAAATTAGTAAAGTCTAGAAATAATAACCCTAAAATATATCTAAAGTTAAATATTATAACTGCAGAAAAAAAAAAACACTTTTAAAAATAATGCTAATTTAAAAAAAAGAACAAAAAAAAAGCTATAAAAAAGAAAAGATTTCTTAACTTAAAAAAAAAGTACAAGTTATAAAAGTTCAAAATGTTATAAAATTAGCATAAAGATAGCCTTTAAAGCAGCTTAATGCTTTTATATATACTTTGCACTTTTTTTTTTGCTAGCTAAAGCTAAAGTTATATAATAACTTATTTAGCTTACTAAACTTATAGTAATTTAAGGTTTATTAAGCTTATAATAATTTAAAGCTTATAAAGCTTACGGTAATTTAATGCTTACTAAACTTGTAATAATTTAAGAAAAATTACTACTTTTTTTACTTTTTCTTTGTTTATATAATTATACATTTTTTATATTTAGTTATTTACTTAGTTTTAGTTTTTTAGCTATTAATTTTTTATAACTGCTAAGCATTAATACATTTATTACTTTTAATTTTTTAAGACCTTTATTAATGCATAGTAATAAAAGTACTTTAAAAACTTTTTTAACGAACTACTATTAAGAATTTTATTATTACTTATAAATTAAGACTTTAAAAGCAAACCTGTTATATTAATATATAACAGGTTTGTTATACTTTAATAATTCTTTAATTAATAAAACCTAATATATAAAAACAAATACCGGTATAAAGAGTTAAATAACAAACAATTTACAAAATAAACTCTTAAAAGTATACCAAAAAAATATTTAAAAAACAAAAATACTAAACAATATTACATAAATAAACTTTACTTAATAATTAATAAACTAAATCTAAGTTATGCTACTAAAAACAAAAAGTTAAAAATTAAGTTTAAAGATTTTAAAAACTTTTAGAATTAACAACGTACTAAAACAATAAACCTTAGCATTTTTACTAGCTATTTTTATTAAAAAAAAAGCAATAGTAAAAAAAAAAAAGTTAAGCAATAGTAATAAAAAAAAACTAACGTTAATACTAGCGCTACAAAGCAAACTAATTATTTTAACTTAAAAGATAGCTTAAACACTAAGCGTTATAACTAGCAAACTTAACGCTTACTTTTATTACTATTATACTTAAAGTAATAACTTAAAATAAAAAACCTAACTTTTTATTACTATTACTGCTTTTATTATTAAAATTATTTATAATATTAAAAATACTAAACATTAAAAGTTTTAAACTTACTTTTTTAAAGCTTTATAATAAATTTATAAATATAAAAGCTTTTTTAATTCATGTTAAACTTTATTTAAAATAGCACTTTATTATTATTACAAAAAAAAATCAAAAAGTAATAACTATTTTATAATCTTTATTAAAAAAAGTATTAAAATAGTTTTAATTTATTTTAAAGAATTTTTTAAAAGCTAATAAGTTAATTAATTTTAAGCTAAAAACAAAAAAAATTTTTAAAAATTACGTTAAGTTTAAAAATTAAATAAAAACATTATTTAAAAACACTTAAAAAGCAAAACATGCAAAAAAAGCACTTTATTGCTTAAAATAAATAAAAGCAGCAATAAATTACGCTATAAAATTTAAACAATTAGCAATAATTTTAAAATTACTTAAGCTTGCATTGTTTTATTTATTTTATAGTAAACTTAAAACTTAAGTTTAAAACAAACTATATAAAATAAATAAACTAGCAAAAATTAATATATATATTAATATAGCTATTATAATTAATTAATAATTATTTAACTAATACTTTAAAACTAAAAAAACTAAAAAAAACAAAAAAAGAAATATTTAAAAAAGTATTAAACAAAGATTTAAACAAATTAATAAAGTTTAAAAATAATAACTTTAAAACATGTTTAAAGTTAAATATTATAACTGCAAAAAGAAAAAACACTTTTAAAAATAATGCTAATCTAAAAAAAAAACAAAAAAAAAAGCTATAAAAAAAAAAAGATTTTTTAACTTAAGAAAAAAGTATAAGTTATAAAAGTTTAAAACAATAAAAAATAATAAAGCAATTTAAAAAATATGTTTTTAAAGCAAAAATATAAAATTGCTGTTTTAAATTAAAATAAAAATATTATACTAAATAAATCTAAATGCTTTATTTATATAAGTTAAAATAAACAAGCATATAAATACTATTTAAAAGCTTTATAATTATTAAAACAAATTGCAAAAAAATATATTTGCTATATAAATAATTAAAGTTATTTAATATATAACTTAAAAAAATA